>CAUYQU010078836.1:0-90195 GCA_963574635.1 Cheracebus regulus
CAATATTGAACTCACAAATATTAATATTAATCCTAAATTTAAATGGCTTCAATGCTCCAATTAAAGACACAGACAGACAAATTGAATAAAAACTTAAAATCCATTGGTACGCTGTATCCAGATCTAACTCACAATGACATACAAAGACTCAAAATAAAGGGATGGAAGAAGATTTACCAATTAAATGCAGAGCAAAAAAAAAAAAAAAAACAGGAGTTGTAACTTTTGTCTTCAACAAAATAGACTTTAATAGTAACAAAGACTAAAAGAAACAAAGAAGGACATTACATAATGGCAAGAGGATCAATGCAACAACAGAAGTCAATGATTATAAATATATACGTACCCAATACAGAAACACCCAGATACATAAGAAAAGTTCTTATTGACTTATAAAGAGATTCAGACTCCAGCACAATAATAGCGGGAGATTTTGATATTGCATTGTTAATATTCGATGGATCAATCAGATAGAAAATTAATATGGTCATCTATGATTTGAATTTAGACCTGGAATAAGTAAACTCAGTGAATATTTAAAGAATTCTCCTCCCCAAGTCTATAGAACATACATTTTTCTCAGTATCATATTACACCTACTCTGAAAGTGACTATATAATTAGAAGTAAATTATTCTTCAGTATTTGCTTAGTATCTCACAGAATTAAATGAAATATTGGTTGGCTGTTTGTTATTTTCTTCCCTTATTCCCTCCTGTCTCTGTTGTTAAGTATAATTAACGGCATAAATGAGGTTTTTAATACCTTTTTAAGATTGCATTCCAGCCTGGGCAATAGAGCAAGAATCCTGTTCTCTCTCCCTCTTTTCCTTTTTCCTTCCTCTCATAAAAAAAAAATTTAAAAAAAAAAAAGCTACAATAATCAAAACAGCATGGTACTGGTACCAAAACAGAGATATAGACCAACGGAACAGAACAGAGGCCTTAGAGGCAACGTCACACATCTACAACCATCTGATCGTTGACAAACCTAACAAAAGCAATGGGGAAAAGATTCCCTATTTAATAAATGGTGTTGGGAAAACTGGCTAGCAGTGTGCAGAAAGCAGAAACTGGACCCCTTCCTAACACCTTACACTAAAATTAACTCAAGATTGATTAATGACTTAAACATAAGACCTAACACCATAAAAACCCTAGAAGAAAACCCAAGCAAAACCATTCAGAACATAGGCATAGACAAGGACTTCATGACTAAAACACCAAAAGCATTGGCAATAAAAGCCAAAATAGACAAATGGGACCTAATAAACTCCACAGCTTCTGCACAGCAAAAGAAACAATCATTAGAGTGAACTGGCAATTAACAGAATGGGAAAAAATTTTTGCAATCAACCCATCTGACAAAGGACTTATATCCAGAATCTACAAAGAACTAAAACAGATTTACAAGAAAAAAACAAAGCTGTCCAAAAGTGAGAGAAAGATCTAAACAGACACTTTTCAAAAGAAGGCATATATGAGGTCAACAGACATATGAAAAAATGTGTATCATTAGAGAAATGGAAATCAAAACCACATTGAGATACCACCTCACGTCAGTTAGAATGGCGATCATTACAAAATCTGGAGACAACAGATGATGGAGAGGATGTGGAGAAATAGGAACACTTTTACACCATTTGTGGGAGAATAAAGTAGTTCAATCATTGTGGAAGACAGTGTGGCAATTCCTCAAGGACCTAGAAATAGAAATTCCATTTGACCCAGCAATCCCATTACTGGGTATATACCCAATGGATTATAAATCATTCTATTATAAAGACACATGCACACATATGTTTATTGTGGCACTGTTTACAATAGCAAAGACCTGGAACCAACCCAAATGCCCATCAATGATAGACTGGAAAAGGAAAATGTGGCACATATACGCCATGGAATATGATACAGCCATAAAAAACAATGAGTTTGTGTCCTTTGTAGGGACATGGATGAATCTGGGAACCATCATTTTCAACAAACTGACACAAAAACAGAAAATCAAACACCACATGTTCTCACTCATAGGTGGGTGTTGAACAATGAGAACACATGGACACAGGGAGGGGAGCATCACACACTAGGGTCTGTTGGTGGGGAGCCAAAGGAGGGACAGTGGGGTGGTGGGGAGGTCTGGAAGGGATAACATGAGGAGAAATGCCAGATATAGGTTATGGGGGAATGGAGGCAGCAAACCACATTGCCATGTGCATACCTATGCAACAATCCTGCATGATCTGCACATGTACCCTAGAATCTAAAGTACAATTTTAAAAAAAAAAGAAAGAATACAGCTGACATTTAGTAAAAGCTTACTAAAATTTTTCAAATGCACAGAAATACATATAAATAAGCAAAATAATTCCACCAACCCAAAGCAACCACTATTCAGGCCTTGGTGTACAATTGTCCAAATAATTTTTCTGTACACTATAATTATTCTACAAATATAAGCTTATATAATACTTATGTTAGAAAATTGTGTGTTTATCCCAACTTGCTATTTTGGATATTTCAATTGAGTCCTATTATTCTAATTTTTTATTTCAACAAACACCAAAAAATAGGAATAATGGACTAAAAATAAATTTGAAATATAGTAAATAGTGGGGAAACAACTGAAAAGTTAATTTTCAAGATGGCATCTCACTCTGTCACTCAGGCTGGAGTGCAGTATGGTAGTGTAATCATAGCTCTCAGTAACCTCAAACTCCTGGCTCATGCGATCCTCCCTTTTTGTCCACCCTAGTAGCTGGGACTACAGGCCCACACTATCACATCTGGCTAATTTTTTAATTTTTTGGAAAGACATTGTATTAGTCGTTTCCACACTGCTATAAAGATAATGCCTCAGACTAGGTAATTTATCAACAGAAAAGGTTTCATTGACTCAGTTCTGCATGGCTGGTGAGGCCTCAGGAAACTTACAGTCATGGTGGAAGGCAAAGGGAAAGCATTAACCTTCTTTACAAAGCGGGAGGAGAGAGAGGGAGTGAAGGGGAAAATACCACTTTTAAACCACCAGATATCATGAGAATTCACTCGTTATCAGGAGAACAGCATGGGAGAAACCACTCCCATGACCCAATCACCTCCCACCAAGTCCCTCCCTAGACACATAGGGATTACAATTCAAGGTGAGATTTGAGTGGGGACATAGAGCAAACTGTATCATTCCACCTCTGACCACTCCCAAATCTCGTGTCCTTTTCACATTTTAAAACCAATCATGCCTTCCCAACAGTCCCTCAATGTCATAACTCATTCCAGCATTAACTCACAAGTCCAAGTCCAAAGTCTCCTCTGAGACAAAGCAAGTTCCTTCCACCTAGGAATCTGTAAAATCAAAAGCAAGTTAGTTTACTTCCAAAATACAATAGGGGTACAGACATTGGGTAAATGTTCCCATTCCAAATGGGAGAAATTGGCCAAAACAAAGGGGCCATAGGCCCCATGCAAGTCCAAATCTCAGCCAGGCAGTCAGTAAATCTTAAAACTCCTGCTGGGCACGGTGGTTCACACCTGTAATCCCAGCACTTTGGGAGGCTGAGGTGGGCAGATCACCTGAGGTCAGAAGTTTGAGACCAGCCTGAACAACATGGAGAACCCATCTCTACTAAAAATAGAAAAAATTAGCCAGGTATGATGGTGCATGCATGCCTATAATACCAGCTACTCAGGAGGCTGGGGCAGGAGAATCGCTTGAACCCAGGAGGCGGAGGTTGCCATGAGCCGCGATCGTGCCATTGCACTCCAACCTGGGCAACAAGAGCAAAACTCCATCTCTCAAAAAAAAAAAGAAACAAATCTTAAAGCTCCAAAATCTCTTTTGAGTCCATGTCTCAAATCCAGGTCACACTGATGCCAAGGAATGGGCTCCCACAGCCCTGGGCAGCTCTGCCCCTGTGGGTGCTTTCATGGGCTGGTGTTGAGTGCCTGTGGCTTTTCTAGGCACATGGTGCAAGGCCTCTACCTTTCCAAGGCCTGGAGGACAGTGGCCCTCCTCTCACAGCTCCACTAGGCAATGCCCCAGCAGTGACTCTCTGTGGGGGCTCCAACCCTACATTTCCCTTTTGCACTGCCCCAGCAGAGGTTCTCCGTGAAGGCTCTGTCCCCACAGCAGACTTCTGTTGGTCATCCAGGCCTTTCCATACATCCTCTGAAATCTAGTTGGAGGCTCACAAAGCTCAACTCTTGCCTTCTGCTCACCCACAGCCCATATGGAAGCTGCCAAGACTTGGGACTTGCACCCCTAAAACAACAGCTTGAGCTGTACATTGATCCTTTTTAGCCATGACTGGAGCTGGAGGGGCTGGGAGGCAGGGTACCAAGTCCTGAGGCTGCACAGAGCAGCAGGGCCCTGGGCCCAGCCCCATAGAACCATTTTTCCCTCCCAGGCCTCTGGGCCTGTGACGGGAGGGGCTGCCATGAAGATCTCTGAAATGCCCTGTAGACATTTTCCCCCTTGTCTTCGTGATTAACATTCAGCACCTCAGTACTTATGCAAATGTCTTGAATTCCTCCCCAGAAAATGGGTTTTTCTTTTCTAATGCATGGTCGGTCTGCAAATTTTCCAAACCTTTATGCTCTGCTTTCCTTTTAAACATAAGTTCCGATTTCAAACCAACTCTTTGTGATACCTATTACTGAATGTTTTCAGAATCAGCCAGGTCACTCTTGAATATTTTACTGTCTAAAAATTTCTTCCACCAGATACCCTAAATTATCTCTCTCAAAATCAAAGTTCCACAGATCTCTAGGGCAGGGGCAAAATGCTACCAGTCTCTTTGCTAAAGCATAGCAAAAGTGACCTTTACTCAAGTTCCAGTATTTTCCTCACATCCATCTGAGACCACCTCAGACTGGACTTCATTGTTCATATCACTGTCAGCATTTTGGCCAAAACCATTAAACAAGTCCCTAGGGCGTTCCAAACTTTCCCACATCTTCTTGTCTTCTTCTGAGCCCTCCAAACTGTTCCAAAATTCTGTCCACTACCTAATTCCAAAGTCGCTTCCACATTTTCTGATTATCTTTATAGCAGTGCCCCACTCCCAGTACCGATTTTCTGTATTAGTCCATTTTCACACCACTATAAAGATAATACCTGAGACTGGGTAATTTATAAACAAAAAAGGTTTCATTGACTCATAGTTCTGCATGGCTGAAGAGGCCACAGGAAACTTACAATCATGGTGGAAGGCAAAGACGAAGTAAACACCTTCGTCCAAAGCAGCAGTACAGAGAGAGCACACAGGCGAAACTGCCTCTCTTAAACCATCCAATCTCATGAGAACTCCCTCACCATCATAGGAGCAGCATAGGGGAGGTTGCTCCCATGATCCAGTTGTCTCCCACTAGGTCCCTTCCTAGACACATGGGGATTACAGTTCAAGATGAGATGTGGGTGGGGACACAGAGCCAAACTATATCAGACATGATCTCTCTATGCTCCCAGGCTGTTCTCAAATTCCAGGCCTCAAGCTGCCCTCCCACCTCAGCCTCCCAAAGTGCTGGGATTACAGGTGTGAGCCACCATGCCTGGTCTCTTGAAAAGTTAAATCTTAAATGGGCAAAAATCCTTAAAGATTAATAAAGATTACAAAGTGGTTGCAATCACAAAAATTATCAAGGCTTTGGGATTAATGTCAGAAATAGCTGTTTTATGTTTTTTTTTTCCTTTTACCAAATAGTAATGCTGAACAGTTTATTTTTGACTAAATTGTTTTCAGTTGAATCATCTGGAGCTGGTGTTGGCAAAAGTCAGTAGAGACATAGAGAGAGCTTAAAGCTCCCAGGAGCATCCCAATTCTGGCAGCAGCAGGAGCAGAGGGTTTAAAATCATGAGAAGATCATCATAAACACCCTCCTTGGAAGATCTCAGGACCTCAGACCACAGAAATTACTCTCCACTTGAGTTTTACTAACCATCACACTAAGACAGAAACACACCTCACCTTCCTGCTACTCAAGGATTGACAAATAGAGGCAAAATCTCAGCCCTCTCTGAGATTCTTAAAGAATAGTGTTTGACTCTGTTCAGTGGGATTTTCCAGGGTCAAATCCCAGTAGGATTGATTTTGGAGTCCAGCAACCCTCATCTCTTAGTCCTTATATTGCATGCAGGTCCACAGGAGAAGAGGGCTGGCACTCAGAGGATAATACTTTCTGTCCCACATCATCACTCTTACTATCCTGGCTTTAGGAATGCTGCGTCTCTCCGAAAACCATCCAGTTCTGGGAAATATTGAGAGTTTAGTCCTACTTCCTATCAGAATAAAATAGATGACGTGACTTTTTC
The DNA here is from genome assembly GCA_963574635.1 of Cheracebus regulus. Taxonomy (NCBI): domain Eukaryota; kingdom Metazoa; phylum Chordata; class Mammalia; order Primates; family Pitheciidae; genus Cheracebus; species Cheracebus regulus. The sequence continues at coordinate 6,303 of CAUYQU010078836.1, forward strand.
TTTTCCAAAAACATTGGAAATCTAACCCTCATCAGTTTAACTGCTGAGTTGAGGTGTCACCAGCAAGTACTGAGCTTTAACCATTTCCAAACAGAGATTCTTGGAGGCACTGAGTTGGCACCTACCAAGGACTTGGTCTTCACATAGAGGGAAGACAGAGACCAGGAAACAGTCATCTTTCTGCAATTCAACTCTGGGCTCCATTTTGAAGATAAATGAATGCATGAAGAACATTCTTAACCTGGTATGTCTACAGCCATACCACCCTGAACGTGCCCAATCTCATCTGAACCTAGTATGTGACATGCCCTATGCTGATGCTTTCATACATGTTACCTTATTTAATCCTCATGACTTCCACATTAATAATAATTACCTATGTTGTGAGGGTCATTATACCAATTTTATGGATGAAGATAATGTGGCTCAAAGAAGTAATTTTTAAGTAGTAACACCAAAATCTGGAATCTTCTTGAAACTTCTAACTCCTAGATGACCACCATGCTGTATTTTTGGCCTTCAAATTTAAATGGAATAGTGGTAGGCCAGACATGGTAGCTCACGCCTGTAATCCCAGCACTTTGGGAAGCTGAGGCGGGTGGATCACCTGAGGTTGGGAGTTCGAGACCAGCCTGACCAACATGGAGAAACCCCATCTCTACTGAAAATACAAAATTAGCCGGGCGTGGTGGTGCATGCCTGTAATCCCAGCTACTTGGAAGGCTGAGGCAGGAGAATTGCTTGAACCAGGAGGCAGAGGTTGCAGTGAGCCAAGATTGTGCACTCCAGCCTGGGCAACCAGAGCGAAATTCCGTCTCAAATAAAATAAAAATAAGTAAATGGAATAGTGGTATCCAATGTTGGGGAAAATGGGAGGAATGAGGGGTGACTGCTAAAGAGTACAGGGTTTCTTTGAGTGGTGATGAAAAATGTTCTAAAATTGACTGTGGTGACCATTGCAGAACTCCATTAGTACTCTAAAATTCATCGAATTGTACACTTTAAGTGGGTGAATTGTATGGCATGTGAGTTATACAACATAAAGCTGCTACCAAAAATTAATATTTCATGGAGGCCTCTTCCCACCCTACTATACAATAAAGTCACAAAAACCTCTCAATTTTCAGTAACCCATGTATTCTGAAGTGCAAAGGCTTGCCTTGTAGCTCTTTGTAATTTTATGTAGTAGACAATAAACAAATGGCTGATTGTAACGATGAAAAAGATCCAAATTTCTGCACTCCAGCTGGGGGAGAAATGCCCAGTTACAAGCAGCCAAATGGAGGTCAGAGAGGAGAACCATAATCCCAGATGAAAATAAGCAGGCAGCCGGCGCAGTGGCTCAGGCCTATAATCCCAGCATTTTGGGAGGCTGAGGCAGGTGGATCACAAGGTCAGGAGTTTGAGACCATCCTGGTTAGCATGGTAAAACCCCCGTCTCTACCAAAAATACAACAAAAAATTAGCCAGGCATGGTGATGCGTGCCTGTAGTCCCAGTCACTTGGGAGGCTGAGACAGGAGAATTGCCTGAACCAAGGAGGCGGAAGTTGTAGTGAGCCAAGATTGCACCACTGCACTCCAATATAGGCAAAGGAGCAAGACTCCATCTCAAAAAAAAGCAGGCAAAATTTTCTCTAGCACAATCCCGCTCTCATTTCAAGAATCTGCCCACACACTCCTCACACCTCCTCCTCTCCTGTCACTACCACCACACTCTTGTGGTTACACAATTTCATTCAGAGTCAAAATTAGAAATTAACTGAAGAAGCTATGGTATGGTATTTTATTCTAAGATGACATCTCTTTTCAAATGAATCATCAATTTAATAGCAGCTTTCCCAATGTTAAAATGTGGGGTAAAAATGCATTTTAGAATCAAAGAAATGTACTAATTCCTATGAAGATGGTAATCCAATTAAAGCATAATATCTCCATATTTGAAGAAATTTTCAGGGCATTAAAATGCTTTTTAGAATCAGAGGGGTGATGAATCTTTAATGATGGGAATATATGCCTGACACAATAGAAGAGGACAGACTAGTGTTTATTGTTTAGGATGAAGGGGTAGCTTCTCAGAATCTATCAAATGCCCAAAGCCTGTGCCCTCCCCATTTACTTTTCTGGGCTGAACCCTCTCTCTCATTTTCAAGGGTAACAGAGGAAGTAGAAAAGGGCATGCGCTGTCCTTTGCAGGGACATGAATGAAGCTGGAAGCCATCATTCTCAGCTAACTAGCACAGGAACAGAAAACCAAACACTACATGCTCTCACTCATAAGTGGAAGTTGAACAATGAGAATGCATTGACACAGAGAAGGGAACATCACACACTGGGGCCTGTTGGGGAGTGGAGAGCAAGGGGAGGGAGAACATTAGGACAAATAACTAATGCATGGGGGGCTTAAAACCTAGATGACAGGTTGACAGGTGCAGCAAACCACCATGGCACATGTATACCTATGTAACAAACATGTACGTTCCACACATGTATCCCAGAACTTAAAAATTTATATATATACAAATTTTATACATGTATTATGTATATATATATGAAATACATATATATATGAAGGGCATGAGCACTGAAATATGCATCTTCTCAAAGGCCTAGAGAAGGAGGTGTGATTGCTGCAACTTCACGCTGCCAGAATGCTGCAAAGCTTTCAACAAAGAATTGGTAATTAGACCACTCAAGCTCTGAGGAACTATGAACTCAAGTTTCTCTGAAGAGATATTGTCCACAAGAAAAAGCAACTGAGAGGACCAAATTCTGCCTAAATGAGTGCTTTGATCTCAATATATTGGTCAGTCCATTTTGGGTTGGAGGCAATGAGGAAACTCTGGTATCTCTGCTTCTGGCTTATCACAGGAGGGAGTTGCCCACCCTAGTGCCCCTTGATTCCCTCCTGCCTTTTAAGATATTAGAACCTGAGACCCCACCACTACCTCAGCAAATGAGATTAAACATGGCAGAGAGTAAAATTCTCTGTTGTGCTCCTCTTGCCAACAAGTTGATTTCTTAGATTCTGGACTCCCTACACTCCCTGCCTTCTGCCTCATCTCAACTGCTCAGATCTTACTAAATTTGAGCCTGCCCAAACATCAGGTATGTGTTTGGTGGCATTACCAGGACAACTCCACGATCATCCATACATCCACATAATGACTGTTTCCTGATGATAGAAAAACAAAGTTCTAACCAAATGGTGGTGAGATAGGATGAGACTATTGATAGTGAGTTCCAAGCAGGCAGAAACTACCACATTTGCTGCAAAAGAAATGCAGAGCAATTTTGCATAGAGATTACCTGGGGGGGAATTTTTAATTATATTTATAACATATGAATGAATAGTAGCACTAACATGGAAATACAGAGTATATTTTGTTTTATAAATACAGAATATTGGGAATATTGGAAAATCAGTAGGAAAGCATATATTCTGGATTTCTGGTAACAATTCTATTAACTTTGAGAAAAAATATAAATCAAAAAGCTAGGCTGGGCATAGTGACTCACACCTGTAATCCCAGCACTTTGGGAGGCCAAGTTGTGCAGATCGCTTGAGCCCAGGAGTTTGAGACCAGCATGGGCAATATGGCAAAACCCCATCTCTACAAAAACTACAAAGATTAGCCAGGTGTGGAAGCGTGCCTGTAGTTGCAGCTACTCAGGAGGCTGAGATGGGAGAAGCACCTGAGCCTGAGAGGTCAAGGCTGCAGTGAGCTGTAATCACGCCACTGCACTCTAGCCTGGACAATAAGGTAAGACTCTCAAATTAGAAGAAAAAAAAGAAAGAAAAAGAAAAGCTAAACACTTTACATTGATATCAATGACTATATATAAAGGTACTCTTTTCATTCATTCTTATATTCTCTTTCATTGAGAATAGGTCTATTGATTGAAATTGGTCATTTCCCTGGTTTTTACAATGTTGTTATACCAATCTTTCAGTTATTTCTCACATTCCTAATTTGCCAGCTGTATACATAGTTTGAATGGTCAGCTTAATGAGCCTTTACAAAGTTTCTCACCTTATCCTTACATATACACTAACTTTATTTTCACACATAGCATTTATTGGATTACTCACTAGCAAAGATTCATAATTTCCCTGAGTTCCAGGAAACACAAGTATTATAGTGAAACATAGCGCATTATAGTAGAAAAGAAAGAGTAGGCTGGGGAAGGTGGCTCTTGCCTATAATCACAACACTTTAGGAGGCCGAGGCAGGAAGGTGGCTTGAGCTCAGGAGTTCAAGACCAGCCTGGGCAACATGGCGAAACTCCATCTCTACGAAAAAAAATATTGAAATTAGCTGAGTGTGGTGGTGCATGCCCAGCCCAAAAGGTTGAGACCACAGTGAGCTGAGATCTCACCACTATACTCCAGCCTGGGTGACAGAGTGAGACCCTGTCTCAAAAAGGGAGGAGAAAGGAGGGGAGAGGAGAGAAAAGAAAGAGAGAGAAGGAAAGAAGGGATGGCAGGCAGGCAAAGAAAAAGAGAGAGAGAGAGAGAGAGAGAAAGAGAAAAGAAAAAAGAAAAGGAAGAAAAGAAAGAATTTAAATTAAGAAAATGAAGAAAACGCAGTCAAGTGCTTTCTCCACCTCTTTCTAGCAGTGTTACCTTGGACAACTTAGTTCAACTTTCTGGGAGTTGGGTTATGCCTCAATAAAATGAGAGCGTAATCAGATTAGGAACTTTTAATCTATAATTCTAAGAATTTTTGTGTACCCAATGTTGGCAGACAATGCTCAACAGAGATGTATGAGGCACTCATGAACCCACACTCACAAGCACCCTTAAGTACATAGAGGCTCAAGGCTATCTGCTGTACACATCAGACTTCTGGATATCATTTTGTTCCCTGGCCTTAAAAAAAAAAAATGAAAAACCCCTGGGCTAGACAACATCTGAGTTCAGGACAGCTGTAACTTTCACTAATCCTTCCTTCCACATTGCCATTTAGAAAAAGGCACTCGAAAAATAATGAGTGTTGATGATGTCTATTGTGACGTTGGAAAACGCAACACTCAGCTATCAAGCACTGCTGGAATTAAGCCCCTCTTGACACACAAGATCCCTCACAACTCTGCACATGTTTAAGATTTCAAATGTGCAGCCTAATTAGCAGAGAAATTTTAAAAATTAAAAAGAAAAAAAACCTGGTTGCTTAACGTAACTTGGCCATTGCTTTCAAATTGTATTCCCACTTGCAGATTTTACCACTGGATTTTTTTCCCATATAGTTGACATTTTATTTCCCTATTAAAGCCAAACTCAAGAAAAAAAGAACAAGAGAAGGAGAGAAAGAGGGATGGTGGATGGGGGTCAGGGAGAAAGAATCAAACAAGCAGGCTCATAGGAGGATAAGAAGAACAGCTTGATAAAGATCACCGGAAGAGTGCTGCCTCTGGAAAGTATGGGAGGCTTGTAATAAATAACCCTGCATAAATCTGAGGAGATCAGAAATGTTTAACTAGTTTTTAAATGTGAGCAAACACACACACACACACACACACACACACACACACACACATAGCAGTCTCATATGCTTTTGCTTCATATCCTGAAGTCCATAAAAATGTCCTATTATTGGTATTCACAACAATTTAATGGCTTAGATTATATTCCTTAGCGGCAGAAGGCAGCTACGACACAAGGCTCAAGTTCCTGAAGTTCAGATAGTTTTAGGGCATTAAAAATGTTTCCCATAGGAAGAATTAATTTCTCCAACAAAAAACAAGGAGTGAGAATGTCTTCAATTAATCCCATGCTTTGGACAGAAACAGTGGAAATTCCTGGTCTCGTAGGTGACTTTTGCAGAAAGGCTTAGACCAGCATTTTCCCAGAAGGCCATATCCAGGTCTGTTAGAAGTGTAGAAGCATGCGAGTATGTAAGAAATTTGCGTATTCATTGTGCAAAGTTTACATAGACAAGGTCCATACAGTTGAATCTCGGACACTTTTCAAGTTTTCACATTTGATTGCTGCTACTTTTAAGGTAGTCAGTTTGAAAGTTCACTCATCTATATTCCTTTTCCTTCAGCTAACATTACGGTCTTGGGTCCCCTGAGGCAAGGCACATTACTTAATTCTTAGACTCATAGGAAGGATTATGAGATGTGAGAGTTGAAAAGGTTTTTATTTTTGACTTTACATACAGATTTAGAAAAATAACAGCAAGGTCGTTCAAAATTTTTCTATGGCCCCCCTGAGCTGGAGTTTGGAAAACACTGCCCTTCTGGGCGAAATGCACAGAAACACACCTAAGAATTAGTTTAGAGCAGAGGCTTTGGAGTCACATAATCATGGGTGCTTTTCCCAGTTCCACTCCTCACCAACTGAAATTCAGCATGTTATTGAACTTTGCAGAGACTTTTTCTCATCTGCAAAATCTGAATTATAGTAAAGATCATTTCATAGGACTGTGCAAATTAAAGGAGGTGCTTTTAAAGTGTTTATGATGTTGCCTAGATTTAGTTCATCATTGTTTTAGAATAATAACTCTGTTCTTTGTGGCATGTCTTTCATGTTCAATAGCATCAAAGGTGTCCTACAGATAATTTTTCCTGAATAAACTTTCATAATCAAACCTTTCATATTCCATATCAGCACAAGAACTAAGGTTAATTCATGGTGTGGAATTTAAACATCCTTAAAAAATTTTTAACTCAGGTTATTAATCTCATTGCCAAATCACCAGCACCCTCGTCATCCTGGTACACCATCAGTGACCTAAGGTCACCATGCTTTTCTGCACCACCTCAGAGCCCAGTACATTTCATGGTCATTACCTTTTTCATGCCCACTTTTAAAAAAGAACCACATGGGGCCGGGCACGGTGGCTCATGCCTGTAATCCCAGCACTTTGGGAGGCCGAGATGGGCAGGTCACGTAAGGTCGGGAGTTCCAGACAGTCGGACCAACATTGAAAAATCCCATCTCTACTAAAGATACCAAAAAAAAATAGCTGGACGTGGTGGCACATGCCTGTAATCCCAGCTACTTGAGAGGCTGAGGTGGGAGGATTGCTTGAACCCGGGAGACAGAGGTTGCGGCAAGCCAAGATTGCACCATTGCATTCCAGCCTGAGCAACGAAAGAAAAACTCCATCTCAAAAAAACAGCAACAAAAAAACACATGGGTCTGAGTTGTTTCAGGAAAAAGGGTGCAAGTAGGTATTTCTTTTCCCCCTTCCAGCTCTTCCATTTAAAAAGAGGGGGTAAAGAAACAAAACTCAGCAGCTAGAAGGAGAGAAGATGTTAATTCCAGTGCTTGGCTGCTTTTAATTTGAGGCATTTCGGTATGGCTATTTCTCAGAGTCATTGAGGGCTAATGGTGCAATCCGATTTTGCCTGGATGAATTTCCCATGACAAACGATATTGGCTCATCATTTGTGGTCATGATGGAGTGCCAGTATTTTTCTTCCTCCAAAGCTTGGGTAGGACGGCATGGAGCTCTTATGTTCTTTAGGACATTTGTTTCCAATTTTGCAAACACTGTGAATGTGGTTATTTTTGTAGCTCTGTTAGGAAAGTGCATGGCATTTGGTTTTTCTTGTTGGAGTTGATTATAAATCATTAGATTTCCAGTGCCCACAACAAAGTCCTTGGACCTTGAAGCTCAATCACTGGTGATTGCGATAGTCCTACCCACAGCCCCCACCTCTTGCTAAATCTCTCCATTTCTCATTATGGAGCAGGAGGGAGAAGAGGGCGTTATTTTAAGATGTTTTTATTGGCTTCTAAATGTGAAGCTTTGGTTCCAAAGTCGTCTTTTTTCCCAGAGCAAGATAAACTTTTGGGGGTTGTAAATCATGGGACTTTTGCATCATTTGACAGGGTCCATGTTTAAGAGTCATTCCAATCACCTCGCTGATGACTTAGGAAGCCAAGACAGTTGCCCACGCATCATGAAAAGGACCCTTTCAGTAGCACTGGGCCTATGTCCAGATCTGTTGCTTTAGGACAATAAATATTTCTATTTTCACCCCCGCCCCACCTTCATCCCCATTTTTAGAAAACAGCCTTGTGAGCTGACTGGTAACTTTAGGGCCAGCCATTGGCAAAACAGACCCCTCTTCGTTCCCATAGTAAGGCACCCACATCTTTACACTGCCCTGAGCCTCCTGCTGTAATTATCTATCCCAGCTCACTCAACAGCACTCATAGTGCCAAGATTTTTCCCACCAAAATGCCCCATCTTGAGTGTTATTTTTCAACAAGGCTCTGTTTCCTGCTAAAGAGTAAATGGTTAATCTAATTTTTAAAATAAATACCAGCACTCAAGTATCAGTAAGTACCATCTATAATGACGTGAGAGGAAGACTTGTTTTGTACTGTTTTATTTAAAACAAACAAACAAAAGTCCGGGAATGGTGGCTCACACCTGTAATCCCAGCACTTTGGAAGGCTGAGGCGGGTGGATCACCTGAGGTCAAGAGATCGAGACCAGCATGGTTAACATGATGAAACCCCGTTTCTATCAAAAAATACAAAAAATTATCCAAGTGTGGTAGCACACGCCTGTAACCCCAGCTACTTGGGAGGCTGAGGCAGGAGAATCGCTTGAACCCGGGAGGTGGCCTAGGTGACAAATTGAGACTCTGTCTCAAAAAAAAAAAAAAAAAAAAAGAATCACTGAGACAGATGTCTTTACAGCCTCCTAAAGAAGATCACTCCTTTTTTTTTTCTACCTTCTAAGCTGGAGTTCCAAGTTTTGATGTTACTTGAAGACAATCAGGCAGTATGAAAAGAAAATCAAGTACATTATCCCTTCCCTTTATTTCCCATGCACAACTATATTTTTAAAACTTAACGTTGCATCCTAGCCCACTGCCAGGAGGTGATGGTAAGAGGAGGTGAATCAGAGGATAATTGGAACTGGGCAAATGTTTGAATGCTGGCTCAGGGCCACCCTCTGTCAAATGATATTGATCTTTGGTTTTCATCTCCACTTACTAAAGAACCAAACTAGACAAATTTGCTCCCAGTGACTTTGTGTAAGAAGGAGGAAAACAAAAACAATCAGAGATAATTGGTAATTCATTCCAATATGTGTTTGGCCCCAACATTCCAGGAAAATAGCCCATGTTAGTGTAACCAAAGATCCCCTCACTAAATCCAGACATTAATCCGTCATCTTTATCTTCCTTCTTCTCTCAGTAATGTTGACACTAGTAATCCCTCTTCCCTTCTTGGCACACTACTTTCCAATAGCTAACGAAGATCTACTTTTAATCTGACAGACAGACACATGCACACCCCTAGCCTTAAGATTATGAGAAGAGCAGAATATCTGAAAATGTAAGTTCTCAATCCCTCTCCCCTTCCTTTCTGCTCCCAGGAATCCCCACAAGCAACAGACACAATAATGACAATCAGCTTGAAAGCAACATGTAGAGCTTGAAGACTGTCTCAGGGTGGCTCCGGTCCGAAGCAGATGCCAAGATGAGGATTTCAGGACGTGTTTATGAAGGTGATCCCAGGATGCACTTTGAGGATGTGAGGCAGAAGGCAGGCAGGGAGGGAGGAACGCCAGTTAAAGACATCTTACTGGGGTAGCTGGCTCCTCTGCCCCATTTGGGATCCTCTGAGAGACTTCAAAAACGCAGCTGAGAATTGTCCCACTGGAGGGTGAGGAAGCTGGGGTATTTACTCCAGCTCTTGCCCCATATCAGTAGAGAATTCACAAGGGCTGTCAGCTCTCCCACGCCTCTGGCCGGCCCCACGTGGCCGCCGCAGTCTCTGCAGATGGCAAACCCATGCAGGCAGATGCAGGATGGCCGTGGGCCTGGAAGGAAGCTGTCTGCAGAAGTTGTCTATGGAAGGCTGAGGGCAGGTATGCAGGCGCCGACAGCACCTCTCGCAGAGAACAAACAGGGATCAAAAACTACCCACTACTCCAAAAATGAGTGACCTACTGTTGAGAATGGAGAGCGCTGTGGGAGGTAAGAGGTGGGGCATTAGCTGCACAAAGAAATCACATGAAACCCAGTGGGAGAATGCCCTTTTCCTCTAGATAGTAACCTTATTCCTAGAAGGCCCCTGCTCATTCTTTGTCTCAGTTTCAAAAGAAGTTCCTTGAGGAGGCCTTCTCTGACCCACTCTCATGCTCTTCCCTCCAGAACCTTAAGATGCTTATAAATCAGTGACTGTCTTCCCCTAAGGACTCACATTCTCTTAGCCTCTTAGCACAGGAACAGGTCTGCCTTACTCACTTCTGTGTTGCCAACACCTGGCGCACAGCCTGGACATGGAAGACGTTCAGTAAATATCTAGAGGTGTCGCTGGAACATATTTAATGTGGTGTGAGTCATATTGTGTTCAGTGTGAAGGGATCAAATTAGGCATCCTGACTCATTTTGCCCGTTTTTACTTGATCACTCCCCTTCTGTGGATGGTAGGTGACGCTGTGTTCCTCAATGCAGCTCCAGTCCGTAAAAAGCCAGGTGAGAGGATCCCATCAAGTTTCATTAAAGGATATTTACTAAAACTTCCTCCCTCTAACCTCCTTACTGTCACAACGGATTTATAAAGAACAAGGGCTTACGACTATAAAGGATTTAATCAGGTTTTCTCTTTTCTTGAGAGGGTAAAAATTCAGCTTCCTTATGAAGGGAGCTGTATGATGTTATCACTGCCTATTCTGGGAAGGGCAAGCCTGTTCCACTTAATGACTAGCATTTTCTCAGGGTTTTATTTTCTGAGAGCTTTTCATAGCAGTTACAACAGTTATGGGGAGGAGACTGGCAGATGTGCTGCCCTCAGACACGGCACAGGGAGAGGGATAGCAGAAATGGAAGAGGGAGATGAATCACTCTTAGAGAACTATCCCCCAGTTCTCTGGCAACGTGTTTTCCATCAGGACATGTAACAGTAACTCACTCATATTAACTCAAGTAAAGTGTGGAGGTGGTTGTAAGAAAAAGAAATGCCTCATGAGACCTGGGTACAGTGGCTCACACCTGTAATTCCAGCACTTTGGGAGGCCGAGGCAGGAGAATCACTTGAGCCCAGGAGTTTGACATCAGCCTGGGCAACATGGCGAAACCCCATCTCTGCAAAAAAAGAAAAAGAAAAAGAAGAAAAAAAAAAATTAACTGGGCTTGGTGGTGCTAGGGAGGCTGAGGCAGCAAGATCGCTTCAGCCCAGGAAGTTGAGGCTGCAATGAGCCATGATCATACCACTGCACTCTAGCCTGGGTGGCACAGGGATACCCCATCCCAAAATTAAAAAGAAAGAAAAATACGCCTCCTGGGAAAGCAGAACAATTTGAACAACCACACTCAGGAAAGGCAAGAAACAAGGCACATCTAGGGCTGGGCCTCTTAACTCTCTTTTGTTCTTTACATGCCTCTAACAATAACCTTGCTCATTATTTCTGCATCATTCATGTGTTCCTCTTTTCAGATGTTAACATTATTTTAATACTAGTTCCTACAGCTAACTGGTAAAGGGGTCTTTATTTCTCAATTCCATACCCCCAAAAAGGAGGCTGACCTGCCCTGCTTATTTGAATTGAGACAAATTCTAGTAACAAGTCATGGGTTATTGACAAGCCCATGGACAATGCTAACTTTGAGACAGGTACTGAATCAACGTGGTGGAAATAAGAATGGGAAGAGAATGCCGGGCATGGTACTTCATGCCTGTAATCGCAGCACTTTGGGAGGCTGAGGTGTGTGGGTCACCTGAGCCCAGGAGTTCGAGACCCACCTGGGCAACATGATGAGACCCCATCTCTAAAAAAAAATACAAAAACTAGCCAAGCATGTTGGCACATCCTTGTAGTTCCAGGTACTCAGGAGGCTGAAGCAGGAGGATGGCCTGAGCCTGGGGAGGTTGTGGCTGCAGTGACCGGTAATCATGCTGCTGCACCCCAGCCTAGGTGGAGTGAGACCCTGTCTAAAATTTTAAAAAAGAGAGAAAGTGAATGGGAAGCGAGAGTTTTAAGGCACAGAACATAGACATACCCACTCAGGTGAGTGTGAAGGCAGAACTTCCTGAGAAAGTAGTGTAGACTACATAAATAGCCAAAAATTAACCGCCTCAAGCCTCCCCCAGCAGAGACTGGTAGCTGGTGACTTAAGATGCAGAAATTTATGTTTGTTTTAAGACAGCTGCTTCTTCACTGTTCCATGCAGACCGATGACTTCCAACTGGGAGCGTGTTCAATTCTCTGCCTGAGGCTTTTGCCAATCGTAGCTCCACTCAGGCTCAAGGCAAGCCAGAGGTGCCTAGGAGTTGATGGCACTGTGAGCAGTCTTCAGTGACAAATGGTAGTTGGTAAATACCCCAGAGGCTTTGGCCTTTAGGCAGGGCAACTGCGAGGCTTGTTCTGCACTTTCTCCCAGAGATCCAGAGAGCAATTCGGCCAGTTTCCCGCAGAAATAAGCTGCTCCGTGGCACATGCTCTGTCGGCCCTCCTCCCTTCCTCGTCTCACTTCATGCTACTGCCTGTGCCTTGGAATTTACAAATCCTAACTCAGGGGCTGTTTCCTGAAAACTCAACCTATGGAAATAATTTTCCACATTTCAGGGACTGAACTTTCTGAAGTACTTTTCCCAGATCTGTGCTCCAGATCTCCTTTTCCTCCCACTGCCTCATGGTTCCCTGGCCCCTGTTCTATGACACAATCACCTCGAAACACACAGATTGCAAAGCAATAAAAGTCCACAGATTTATCATTTCCTACCATAAGATGTGTTTGCTCTACTGATAAAATTGGACAAGCGAGTGGGTAGCTCCCAGATTTTCTGAACTTGTGGAACAGGTCACATCTGAGCAATTAAAACAGTAACTTAAGCCAGCTTAAGAAATGAATCGGTCAGACCTGGTGGCTCACGCCTATAATCTCAGCACTTTGGGAGGCTGAAGTGGACTGATCACTTGCGGTCAGGAGTTCAAGACCAGCCTGGCCAACATGGCGAAACCCGTCTCTACTAAAAATACAAAATTAGCCGGGAGTAGTGGCACATGCCTATAATCCCAGCTATTTGGGAAGCTGAGGCAGGAGAATCGCTTGAACCCAGGAGGTGGAGGTTGCAGTGAGCCAAGATCACACCACGGCCTGGACAACAAGTGTGAAATTCCATTTCAAAAAAAAAAAAAAAAGAAATGAATCAAGTAGTCCAGGCTCAGAAATATGTCAATCAGAGAAATGCAGTCAACAACTAAAATAGTAATTTTAAAACAAAAAAGCTCTTCAAATGGAAAGGTAGATTCCATTCATGCTTAGGAACTCAACATCAACATCATAAAGGTTCTGCCAGGTTAATATATAAATTTAATTCATTCCAAATAGAAATTATCAGCAGTATTTTTTAGCTATTTTCTTATGGAAAAATAAACAAGTAAAACTAGCCAGAAAAATTGCATTTAAAAAAAGCATTGAGGGAAAATTAGCCTTGCCAAATATTAAAGCTACATTAATTAAAGCAACATAATACTGCCCCATAAATAGAAATGTCAATGGAATATTCCAGTAATAGACCCCAAAGCATAGTGAAATTTAATATATGATAAAGGCATATTATTAAAGAAATACATTCACACAATGGGTAGCCATATGGAGAAAAAAATGAATCCATTCCTCTGAACTTAAAACAAAATAAATTACAGATGGAGTAAATATTTAAATGTAAAAAATGAAAACCACAAAATTATAGAAAAAAATAGAAGAGATGTTTGTACAATCTTGAAATGAGGAAGGCCTTCTAAGCATGACATGTAAATCAGAAGTCATGGAAGAAAAGACCGTTAAGTTTGCACAAAAAGAAAACATTTTGCACACCCAAAAACCTCCATAAGCAAAGTCAAAAGAATACATGGCCAAAAAAATGATGTATATTTGTGCAAGTCATATCATAAGTAGCTTAGTTCCATAGCATATAAAGAACTCCTAGAAATTATTATGCAAAATCTACAACTTAATATTTGCTAGCAAAGGATAGAAGCAGACAATCCATAGAAAAGTAAAAATGTTCTTAAAGCATGATTAGTTTCAGTCATAATATGAAATACTTACCCTTACTAATGATAATGTAAGTGCAATGAAAACTATAGTGAAGTTCCATTTTTCATCTATCCAACTGACCACATGGAAGAGTTTAGAATCAACTGTTTTTTGTTTGCTGGCTTGTTTTTAGAGAGAGGGGTATTGCTCTGTTGTCCAGGCTAGAGTGCAGTGGCATCATCATGGCTCGCTGCAGCCTCAAACTCCTGGGATAAAAACGACTCTCCAGCCTCAGCTTCCTGTATAGCTAGGACTACAGGAGCGTGCCACTCTACCCAACTAAATTTTTTTATTTTTTCATAGAGGGGGATCTCACTATGTTGCTCAAGCTGGTTTCAAACTCCTGGCCTCAAACAATCCTCGTGCCTCAGCCTCCCAAAATGCTGGGATTACAAGCATAAACCACCACACTTGGCCCACTCTGTGTTGTTGAAGAACAGGCAATCTTACACACTGCTGGTACAAATATGAAGGACAGTATCTACTAAAATTATAAATGCACGCAGCAATTTGCCCTTTGACGCAGCAATTCTCCTTCTGTGGGCAGTTCAGAACCCTCTCTAGAACAGCAGTTGGTGAACTTTTCCTATGAAGTGCCAAATAGTAAATATTTTAGGCTTTGCAGGTCAAGTGCTCTCATCTCAGCTACTCAATCCTGTCAGTAGCATGAAATCAGCTACTGACAATCAATATGTGAATGAGCATGGCTGGGTTTTAATAAAACTTTATTTACAAAACAGGTGGTGAAGAAGACTTGGCCTGCAGGCCGTAGTTCACCAACTCCTGCTACAGGAGGGCAGCAGAAGCAAAAAGGCTGCACACACCTTTGCCGTGGCAGAGACCACTGGCTGTTTCCAACTCCATTTCTTGCATATAGTAAAAGCTCTGTAGCTAGGACTTGGATGCCCAGCCAGGAACTGCATTTCTCAGCCCTCTGTGCAGCTTGTTGGCCACATAACTAAGTTCTCCATGATGTATGAGCAGAAGTAGAAGCTCTGGCTCACTTGCTTAAGAAATCTCTGCTGCTGGACCTGTTCTTTTTCCCCTTCTCACTGGCTGCTGACAATGATGAGAAGGACATTGAAGCCAATACTTAAAATGGCTAAGCTGCCATCAACCAGGGTCCTGAATTACTGAATGGGGCAGAGTGATCCAGGGCAGGGCAGGTTTGCAACATAATAAAACATAATAAAAATTGTTGCAAACCTAACCTGGGAGAGAAAAATCTTTTTGCTTCATAACCTCCTGAGAAGTTAACATTCCTGATAAAATGCTTAAGCAATTTTCTGTGAACTTTAGTAGGATTAAGGTTTGCTCTGGAAAACCAATTACCTACATGCCCAATTACCCACACTCAGTGGCCAACTGTCAATCAAGAGCCTAGTGACCTTTAACCAGACTTTCTTTTCTTTCTATGTCTAGTCTAACAATGATTATCTAACCATTCTCTTTTCCTATAAAATGTCCCTGCCAAAAGTGAATTGAGGAAGTGGCCTTCTCAGGTCCATTTCCCTTCTACACATGATCATACTAAAACTTTAGTACACGCTCACAACTAAATTGTCTGAAAAGTTTTCTCTAACACTTGGAACATTCCCATGTATGTTAGCCCATTGTGTATCACTATAAAGGAATACCTGAGACTAGGCAATTTATAAAGAAAAGAGGCTTCATTGGCTCATTGTCCTGCAGGCTGTACAAACACAGCTCCAGCATCTGCTCCTGGTGAGGGCCTCAGGAAACTTCCAATCATAGTGGAAGGCAAAGGGGGAACAGGTCTATCACACAGCGAGAGAGGCAAGCAGTGAGCATGCACGAGCAGACAGGAGGTGTGAGGCTCTTTAAACCACAAGATCTAATGTGAACTCATGGCGAGAACTCACTCATTACCATGGGAATGGCACCAAACCAGTTATGAGGGATCCACTCCATGACTCACTCAAACACCTCCCACCAGGCCCCACCTCCAACACTGGGGATCACGGTTCATGTAAGATTTGGAAGGGACATAACAGCCAAACGATATCAATGTGGTATTGTAATGTAAGTGAGAAATAAATTTACTTTTCTTTGAGTCACTAAGTTTGGGTCTCTATTACAGCAACTTAACGTACCCTAATAAATTTATACTTTAGAAATTTGCTGTGAGTTTAGTAAATGCTTACTTTGTGCCAGATACTCTACAAAGCACTTTATATGCATTATCACTAAATGCTGTTTCTTCCCCATAGTAAAGATCTGCAGGCTAGGATTGGATTGCCAGCCAAGAACCTCCACCGCTAATAATGATAATAGCAGCAATAACAATAATAGTACTGCCTCATACTTATCAAATGCTTACAATGTGCCAAGCACTAAGCAAAACTCTATGTTATTCTTTACAATCTTACAGGGGTTCTTCAAAAAAAAAATCCAAGTTTATTCACTGGCATTAAATTAATTTCTCTGACTGGTTAATACACTTTATTTAGAAAATGAAAACAAATCTGCTTTGCCTAGATACATTTCTGACAGTAAAACTTAACTCAATCTTCTTGGTTTCCAAAGATGCAGAAAAAATGAATCTCCTCTTAAAAAGGGTATGATTCCCAGCATGTAGCATCACTGGGTGAGAACTGGTGGTAAGGTTTTTTTTTTTTTTAATGCTTCCCAAAGAGGGATATTATTTTTATAAAGGCCAAGAAGTACTACACACACAGTTTTGCTGTTCACGGGCCCTTCAGAAGCAAAGCTTTGAAGGTGCCCTTCAAGACTTCTCTATTTCTCAGAAAACTAAAAACAGAACTACCATTCAACGCAGCAACCCCATCACTGGGTATATACCCAAAGAAAAGTAAGTTGTTCTACCAAAAGACACATGAGGCTGGGCACAGTGGCTCATGCCTGTAATCCCAACACTTTGGGACGCCTATGCAAGAGGATCACTTGAGCTCAGGAGTTCAAGACCAGCCTGGGCAACTCAGTGAGACTTCTGCTCTACTAAAAATAAAAATAAAAAAGAGTCCGGCTTGGTGGTGCATGCTTGTAGTCCCAGCTACCAGAAAGGCTGAATCTGGAGGATCACTTGAGCCCGGGAGATCGACACTGCAGCGAGCTATGATCTCGCCATTGCACTCCAGTCTCAGTGACAGAACAAGACCCTGTCTCCAAACAAAACAAGCAAAGAAAAAGACGCGTGCACTCGTGTTCGTTGCAGCACTATCCACAACAGCAAAGACGTGAAACCAATTTGGGTGTCCATCAACGGTGAATTGGATAAAGTGGTACATATATACCATAGGATACTACTTGGCCATAAAAAAGAACAAAATCATGTCCTTTACAGTAACATGGATGCAGTTGGAGGCCATTATTCCAAGTGAATTAATGAAGAAACGAAGTCAAATATCACACATTCTCGCTTAATTAGTGGGAGCTAAACCTTGGGTACACGCAAACATAAACATGGGAATTACAGACAGTGGGGACTCCAAAAGGAGGGAGGGAGGGAGGGGGCAAGGGCTGAAAAACTTCCTATTGGGTACTATGTTCACTATCTGGGTGAAAGGATCAACAGAAGTCCGAACCTCAACATTATGCAATCTACCCCTGTGACAAACCTGCATATATACTCCCTGAATCTAAAGTTTAAATTTTAATTAAAAAGGACTTGCTGAGGTGGGCAGATCACACTAGGTCAGGAGATCGAGACCATCACCCTACCCAGTATGGGGGAACCCCGTCTCTACTAAAATATAAAAAAATTAGCCGGGCATGGTTGCATGCACCTGTAGTCCCAGCTACTGAGGAGGCTAAGGTAGGGGAAATCACTTGAACTGGGGAGGGAGAGGTTGCAGTGAGCCAAGATCACGCCCCTGCACTCCAGACTGGTGACAGAGCAAGACTATCTCAAAAAAAAAACAACAACAACAACAACAACAACAAAAAAAGCCACTTTTTTCCTAAATGCCCCTTCTCTTTTAAAGAAAGAAATTGTCTCACTTTGCCCCCAAAAACTTGGCTCAGTTTTAAATTAAAATTATAGATATAAGAGGAAGAATTCAGTTTTGAATTAAGGAACAGGCTGGACCTCGAATCTTTTTACAGCCTTTTCCCTCAGGGTGCTATCAGGTCTGTTACACTCATATCTGACCTTAGTAGGGTTGGACAGATATTTTTGTTACTGTTTTTATGGGGGTTTTAGTGGAATCTTTTCTACCTAGTGATGCTTCTAAGGCAAGGTTCAGAGGAATGGTCTCAAATGGGGGCATCTGCATCAATGCATTATTGTAAGATCAATTAATACACATTGAGGACACATCTAAGGGCAGGAATCCCAGGGCCAGAGCCTGTGGGTTCCTTGCTACCAAGGGTATGAATCAACCACATGATTCTTCTATGTTGTGCAAGAACAGAACCCTGTTTTCTACCGTGCTTCAAACTATCTAAGAGTGCCTAAGCCTCAGTTTCCTCATCTGTTAAATGGAACCATTACTAGTACCTGTCTCATAGGTTTGCTGTAAAAATAATTATCAAGTATTTAGGTGCACACACTCTGCAGGCATGCAGCTGGTATCTTAATCTTTATGACACTCTTCAGTACAGTGGAAACACTGAGCAAATAACTTCTTTGTGCTCAGATTTCTTAATCTCTGTAGTGAGGCTAGTGAGAGTATCTGTATCATGGGATTGTCGTAAGGATTGCATTTTTGTATGGTGCCTGACATAACTGGCATCACTACACTGCTACTATTACCACTACTGCTTCTATCTAGCAAAAGAAGTTTCTAGCCATGTCACACCATGGGCAGGGGTTGACAAGGGTCCTGAGAACCCCTGAAATAGGCTTTCTTGGTAGAATCATCTCCTGAAAGAGAGTCAAGCATTCTGGATTTGTGAGTGCAGGAAGCTGAGACCAGTCTTGCACCAGCCTCCTAGGGCTGGCCTGTGCCCTGGGAGGTGGCTGTGCACCTGAACTCAAGGAGAGGCTCAAATCTGATGTCTTGGCAGCCAGATCTCTCAGTGCTCACAGCCCGGTCTAGCCCAAAGAAGTGGAATGTCCTCCCTGGGGAACCACTGTGGTCCTTGCAGGGATGGAGAGAGTTTCTGCCAAGGAAAGGGTCCTTTCAGGTGAATGGGCCTATGAGACTGTAGAGAATTCAGCTTCACCAGTGACACCCTCTGGCAGCAAGAAAGAAACAGCATAGGGATTTCTCCCCAGATGCCCCTGGGATCGAAAGACGATTGGCTGCTCCACCCTGTTCTTTGAGATTAAGAAAATATCCTGGAATTCACAGATATTTTCAAGACTGGAAGTCTCAAGAGAATATTTGGAGTCCCTGTTTGTGAGGAAGAAATTAAGCAATAATTTAGCAAAATCTATTAATAAATTAAGCAAAATCTATTGGAATACTAAATCATTCATCTATCCATCCATCCTTTTCCCAAATAATTGAGCATTTACTATGTGCCAGGCACTGTTTAAAACATTAGGGACACAGCAGCTGACAAGGTAGTCAAAGAGATGTGATATTTGTACCCTGTGATTGTAGAGCAGTTCATACAAGCCATTTAACATAGAATCATATTGTAATGTCAAATGTGTTTTTTCATTTCTCCCTCATCCACCCATCTCATGCAGTGGATCTAGCATTCACTGAGGCACAGGAGCATCTATATATAATGTTGGTTAGATATTGCCAAACACTGGCCTCATTGGCCTGCTCCGGCCTGCCCCAAAGACTGCAATTATCCCTAAAAAAGAGTCATTCTTTTGGGTTCAGATCGTGCAACTGCCAGAGTCCCTATTTGAATGCAAATAGCCTTGCATGCAGCCATGACACATTACATCATTGTCATTCATTATCACCTTTCAAGTGTCATGGGGGGGGTTGGAGGGGGAAGAGGGGGACAGGCTGGCAGGGAGCGGGCTGGCGGTGAAGAAATCCTGGAGAGGGAGAGAATCTGAGAGAACTGCTTTCAGGAAGAACAAAACTAGCTGATGTGGCTCAACAGGGGAACAGAAGGGGGCTACCAAGAGGTTGAAAAAAGGTGAGGTGAATGCAAAACCATTTTTCCCTACTTCAGGGTGACCGAAGGACTCTCTTGAGGGAGAGACCAGAAGGCAACAGGATGATCAGTAATGAACTGAAGGATGCCTGGTAATAGGCTCTGCAAACCAGGTTTGTTTTCACATAGACCTGGAGTGCTTAAAAAGGTTCACAGTCCTTTGAAAAAATGGACAGGGTGTATAAAAATGCAGAGTAAATCTTTACTTAGTAGGTGAACCCACCCATCCTCAATAAAGTTTTAATTCGGTGAGTAAACAAATCAGAAGCTTCGGTGGTGACATTTCCAGGAGGCACTTGATGATCACTCTAGGGCTAATTCCAGGGCTTGGTTTAGCTGAATGGGGTATATAAGTTACAGACACAAGCTGAATAGCCTGGACAATAAAAGAGTCTTGAGAGGCTATTTGGAGTAAGAGACAGGTGGCTGGCAGAGGACAGAACAGGGATGAGAGCTTTATTAGTTTTCTATCGTGTGGTCTATGATGCCAACCATATTCCCTGTTTTCTCTTGAAATCTTCAGTAAAAATCCATTTTTGTTCATAAAAATCCATTTTGGTTAGTCCCAAAGACGTTAGGGAACGGTCTGAGCACCAACCAGCCCCAGGAGGCCTGGCACATCTGGGTTCCAACTGTCAATATTTAAAGGGCTCGAGTTGTACAGGGTCCAGTGCACAAAGCCTGCTGCTTAATGCGGGGTTGCTGGTCTAGGGATGGGATTTTTTCATGGTGGCAAAAAGTCTAGAAGTTCAAAATATGGTGTTTTCATGGGATGATACCAAATCAATGCTTTGTGTTCAAACTCCAAGCCTCTGCTTTCCAAAAATGATGATGCATAATACTCAAAGCTAGCAGAACATAGTAGGTATAATTTTCCAATTTTCAGAAGAAACTTGACTCTGGCTCAGCAAGGACAGAGAACGTTATCAAAGTCACCTCCACCAACAAGGACAAGAATCAGAGCACCTGGCTCTCCACTGACACAACCCAAGGGGCCTGGGAACCACATCTGAGCATAGAGCTGAGCTTCTTGAAGTTCATTTCCTGAAAGAACATTCCATCTACTTATCCATCAGAAGCTTATTGAGACATGATTGGGTGGCACTATTGTTTACATTGTAAAATTCCAGGTCATCAAGCTGGGTCAAGTTTCAAACCCAGCAGTAAAAAGAATAGCAGAGCATTCTCAAAGGAGCTCTAGAAGACAGCTTCCCCCAAGGTATGTCACCAAGGCAGTTCAACCATAGAAAGCTGAAGATAAGTAAATTGTAATTTCTTGGAAATCACCCAACTCATAAAAGACACAGACCACCACATTCAATGAGCATTAGCATCCTTGTTACAATTTCCAAGCAATTTGACATCCTAAAGAGCTCTACTCTTGGCCCAAGATGGATTGCCAGCAATTGCCACTCACTTCTATTTTGGAGCTAATGGGTGAAGGCATACTGTTTTGTGGCTTTTCCTTTCCGCAAACATGCTTATGCCTTGGTTAGTCAATTACCCCCATGACTCCTATATCCATTTACAGTAATTTCTATTAAGGAAAGTTCCACCCCTTGCACTAATGGGAGCTTCAATGATCAACTCAAGGTCCCTAGCTACTATGTTTATCTACTATCCCTGCCAGACCTCCAAGACCTTTCTCAGCACTATAGCAAAAGGGATCTTTGAAGAGCATAATAGTTCTCATTACTCCCCCTTCCACACCCACCTCACTAGCAGACAGAAATCATCATGGGTGACAGCCAGCAAATCAACACTGGGAACAATTGCTACAGTTGTCATTGTCTGGCATAACATGCACAGACACATGTGCCACACACAATGGGATTTTGCTCACCAGCAACCCTGTGTAACTTATATTTTTCACTGTTAGTATTTTTTTCACTAATTTAAATAGTTCCTTCCATGCTGCTATTCCAGAATAAAACCAGACATGCCCACTCTTATTGCACAATGATGAAAGATTTCATTATCATAACAAATTACACATGCAACCCTTTTACAGTGGCACAATCCCAGCTCCTGACAGCCAGAGGAGCGACAGGGAGAAGAACCAAAAACATAATTCAAATATAAAATTGGAGGGAAAAGATGACAGAGAATTATACCAACATTTAATGCAATGGATACAGCTGGTGGCGAGAGCCCTCCCTATTCATACCAGGCTTCCAGAAACATGAAGAAAAGTGCCAGGACAGATTTTAAACAGTCCTCTCCTTGGTACTCAAAGTGTGGCCCACAGAGCAGCAGTAATGGTGTCACTTGTCAGAAATGCAGAACTTGGGGCCTCACCCAGACCTACTGAATCAGAATTTGCATTTTAACAAACATGCAGGTAGTATGTGGATACATTAAAGTTTGAGAAGCACAGCTCTAGCTTATTGGGATATAAGAAAACAGAAGTCTCCTAAGGATGGAAGGCCAGTTCTAACAGAGTTTGGCTAGAATAAACCTAGCAGAAAACATTAAGAAAAGATGGCTGGCCAGGTGTGGTGGCTCATGCCTGTAATCCTAGCATGATGGGAGGCTGAGGTGGGCAGATCACTTGAAGTCAGGAGTATGAGACAAGCCTCGCCAACATGGCAAAACTCCATTTCTACTAAAAATACAAACATTAGCTGGGTGTGGTGGTGCATATGCCTGTAATCCCAGCTCTCGGGCGGCTGAGACAGGAGAATCGCTGGAACCCAGGAGGTGGAGGTTACAGTGAGCCAAGATCACACCACTGCACTCCAACCTGGGTGACAGAGTGAGACTCTGTCTCAAAAAGAGAGAGAGAAAAATATTTTTATAAAAGTATCAAAGAGCAATAACAAGCCTAGATAATTGGTTCATTTATCACCCTACAATCATTATTGACCATCTTTTATGTGTAGGATGCTAGGTGGTATGGGAACAACAATGAACAAAAAAGACAAAATTACCTGTTTTCATGGAGCATACATTCTACTCTGGGAGACCAATAGTAAACAATAAATATAGGCCAGCCATGGTGGCTCACACCTGTAATCCCAGCACTTTGGGAGGCCAAGGCAGGCAGATCACAAGGTCAGGAGTTCAAGACCAATCTGACCAACATGGTGAAACCCTGTCTCTACTAAAAATACAAAAAAATTAGCTGGGCATGGTGGCATGCACCTGTAATCCCAGCTACTCAGGAGGATGATGTAGGAGAATCGCTTGAATCCAGGAGGCGGAGGTTGTGGTGAGCCGAGATCACATAATTGCACTCCAGCAGCCTGGGCAACAGAGCAAGACTCCATCTTAAAAAAAACAAAACACACAATAAATATAATAATGAATCATGTGGTGTATTAGATGGTGATACATGCTATGGGAAATAACAGATAGGAGTGATGAAGGCAATCCAGAAGGATTTGTAATTTTAAGTGGAAAGGTCAAGGTAGGTCTCATTTCAGCAAAGACTTAGCAGAAAAGAAGGAGTAAGCTTTGCAGATTTCTGAGAGAATAGCATTCCAGGTATGACTGGCATTTTGAGGAACAGAGATGTCTAGAGCAGAATGATAGAACAGAAGAGCAGAAGAAAGGACAGAAGAAAGGAAAGTCAGGAAATAGGAATGTGGATTAGGTAAGGCCTTGTGAAACACTGTAAAAACTTGAGCTTCCACTGAGTTAGATGGGGTGTCAATGGGGAATTTTGAGCAGAAATGTGACACAATCTAACTTACGTGTTTCAACAGGACAACTCTAGCTGCTGTTTGAGAATAGACTCTTTAAGGTAAGCAAGACTGGAAGCAGAGAGATCAATTGATAGGTTTTTGCAATAACGTAGGTGGACCAGAGTGGTTGGAATGGAAGTGGTGAGAAGTGATCAGATTCAGGATATGTTTTGAAGGTAGTATCATCCAGATTTACTCATGTTTTGAATGTAGGATATGGCATAAAGAAAGAAATCACAGATGATACCAATGTTTATAGCTAAAGCAACTGGAAGATTGGGGAATATTTAAGTATAACCGCTTATGGAACGAAGATCAACAGTTCATTTTGTACACGTTGGGTTTGAGAGGTCTGCTAGACAGCCAGATGAGGATGCCAAATAGAAGACTTCAGAGGTGAGGTCCTGAGATTGAACAAGAATCAATCTCAGGAGAAAGAGATTGATAAGAAGGCCAGCGATGGCCTGAGGCACTCCAAGAAGAGCTTGTGGAGAAGAACGACTGGAAGAGATTGGAGAAGAATGACTGAAAGAGCAACCAGTGAGACAGGGAAGAGAGCCAAGACCCAGCCAAGCAGGACAAATCATTTTATTTGTCCATTCTATGACAGGATAAAATGTTGAAGAATTAATCAGTGGACTGTTTCATTTTATTTTTGTTTCTCTGTGTCAGAAGGTTGATGTTTTTCCCTTTTTTACTGTTCTGTTCAAACAGGACCTAAACCTTTATTAGCTAAGGAAAGGATAGTCACAGAAGAAACAATAAGAGAAATAAAGGTCACCTTTAACCTTCTGAAAGCACAGATCCTGACATGAACAAGTGTTTGGGCAGGGGCATATTGCTTGACTACTTTTTTTACTGACAGAAAAGAGAAAAACTTCTCTATGCTGAGAGCAGGGAGAAGAGTTAGAAAGGGGACAAGAAATATGGAAGCTTCTGAAGAGTTTGAGTCCCAGTTCTGTAACTTATTGGCATATAACTTGGGGGAAGCACTTGAGTTTCATAGGCCTTGGATTCCCCATCTCTGGGACGCAACACTGCATTCCATCCCTCCTGCTGTGGTTTAAAAGTGAAGGAACAATAGAGACACACACACATACCAGGTAAATCTGGGAATTTGGGATCTATGCCCCACTTTATGCATGGAATCATGGGAGACTGCAATTCTGCAGTATTTTGCATGCTACCAAGGCATGTGAGCTATAGACTACAGAAGACATAAGGGTAGTGTGGAAGGACAGATGAATTTCCTTATGACTTCAAAAGAGACATAGAAATTAGGAGAGAAATAAAAGGAACAAGCAAATCTGAAGAGGCCTTACAAAAGGAATAAATGGGGCCAAGTGTGGTGGCTCATGCCTATAATTCCAACACTTTGGGAGGCCAAGGTGGGTGGATCACCTGAGGTCAGGAGTTTGAGACTAGCCTGACCAACATGGTAAACCCCATCTCTACTTAAAATACAAAACTTTGCCAGGCATGGTAATGAGTGCCTGTAATCCCAGTTACTTAGGAGACTGAGGCAGGAGAATCACTTGAACCCAGGAGGCGGAGAGTGCAGTGAGCCAAGATCATGTCACTGCACTCCAGGCTGGGCAACAGAGCAAGACTTCATTAAAAAAAAAAAAAAAAAAAAGGAATAAATGTACATCATAACAGAATGTAGCATAGACATTGTCAGTCAGAATAGGCTGTTATGTTGCAACAACAATCCCAAAATTTCAGTGGCTTAAAACAACAAAAGTATTTCATACCCGTGTTACATGTACATCATGAGTAGGTGGTAGAACTCTGTTCACTGTAATCCCTCAGAGACCCAAGCTGATGAAACAGCTGCCATCTTGAACATTGCCACTTACTGTGCAGAGAGAAAGAGCTCTTGAGGGTGTCACTTGCAACTAAATGTTTAGTCCATGGATGGCTACGTGTTAACAGCTCCGTGAAGAGTCATGGTGACAGCCTCCTGCACCTGCCCCTTTTGACACCTGAGTTCTTGTTCGGTGTTCAGGAAGAATCAGGTCCCACGAACTATTTGAAGGGCAGTGTATGGGGAGGATTTTACCGGGCAATAAAAGTGGCTCTGAGAGGGATGGGGAATTAGAAAGGAGTTGGTGCAGCAAGAAGGTAATCTTTACCTGAAGCTGCGCTGTCTGAAGTCAGCCACATCTATCCATCGTCTTCACTGCTCAGCAGCCTGTATCCCTGACCACTTCCATCAGCCACTTTTTGTTACTCTGCCAGCTGAAGTCTTCTTATGGGCACAGGATAGGGATGTGGCAGGCTAAACAGGCAATCATTTGGGTGGGAAAAAAACAGGGTCAGCTGTCTTCACTTAGGGCTGAGGTTTCAGGCTTGAGGATGGAGTTTAGCCTGGAGCCCAACCATTCTGTATCAGGGTCAGCTGTTTTCACTTAGGGCTGAGGTTCCAGGCTTGAGGGTGGGGTTTAGTGAGGAGCCCAGCCTTTCTGTATCAGCTTCATGTAATCATAACAAGGCCAAATCCCACTTTGCACCCAAAGAGTGATAACTGGACATATTTACCAAATAGCACTATTGATTGACAAACAGCACTATTGACAAACAGCACTAGGGACACAGTATAATACAAACAGCTCAGGAGAAGTCATCAAAGAGAGAGATAAACCAGATAGATGAATATCTCAGCAGAAGCTTGAGACACAATGGTGAAAGATATTGTTCAGAAGCATGTGTTCTTCACATTAAAGCATGTTTTTTCTCATGGTCTTCAAGATCTACCTGGTTTCTTTTAATGACATTCTACTATCACATTGTACGAATCTACCAAACATATTTAACCCACCCCCTTCAAAAAGACATTAGGATGCTAACTTTTTTTTTTTTTTTAAATCTCGTTGCATACCAAGGGTTCTAATTTTCTACCATTACATACAAGGCCTTGATGGACCTCCTTTAAATGTATACTACGAATACACAGAAGTTTTTCTGTTGGATAGCTTCCTGAAGTAGCTTGCCATATCACACTTTTTCCTTTGTTCCTTCAACTCTTGGCATGTTTCTACAAAATGTACTCATTTTGCTCTCCTGGACCATTCTGGGAAAAGCCATCATAGATTCAAGGGGGCAGAGGAGGACAAACAAGATGTATCAAGAATCTCTTAAATGGGAACCCATTCTTGCCACTTTTATTCAACGTAGTACCAGAAATTCTAGCCAGAGCAACTAGACAAGAAAAAGAAATAAAAAGCATCTGATTTGGAAAATAAAAAGTTAATTTGTCTTTTTTTGCTGATGTCATCATCTTATATATAGAAAACCCTAAAGAATTGCACCTCAAAAAAAGAATAAATGAGTTCAATAAAGTTGCAGTACACAAAATCAACATACAAAACTAAGTTTCATTTCTATACACTAACAATGAGCTATCCAAAAAGGAAATTAAGACAATGATTCCATTTACAAGAGCATCAAAAATAAAATAAAATACCTAGGAATAAATTTAATCCAGTGGTGAAATAAATTGTAGAAGACAAATAAATTGAGGGATATATCATATTTGGGGATTAAAAGCATTAATATTGTTAGCATGTCCATTCTTCCCAAAGTAATCTACAGATTAAACACAACTGCTAACAAAACCCTAACAGCATTTTTCATAGAAATAGAAAAAACAATCTTAAAATTTGTATAAAACCACAACAGACCCTGAATAGCCAAAACAATCTTGACAAAAAGCAAAGCTGGAGGCATCACACTTCCTGATTTCAACTATATTATAAAGTTGCAGTAGTCAAAACAGCATGTTACTGGCATAAAACAACAGACATATAGACCAATGAAACAGAATAGAGAGCCCAGAAATAAATCTATGCATATATAGTCAACAGATCTTTGAAAAAGATGCCAAGATTGTACAATGGGGACAGGAAAATCTCTTCAGTAAATAGTGTCAGGAAAACTGGATATCTACATGCAAAATAATAAAATTGGACCCTTATTTTATACCATATGCAAAAATTAATTCAAAATAGATTAAAAACTTAAATGTAAAAATCTGACACCGTAAAACTCCTAGAAGAAAATGTAGGGGAAAAGCTCCTTGACATTTGGTCTTGGCAACAATTGTTTGGATATAACACCAAAAGCACAGGTAAGCAAGCAACAATGAACAAGCAGAACTACATCACACTAAAAAGCTTCCGCAGAGCAAAGGAAACAATGAAATGAGGAGCACCCAGAGCAGTGGGTACTTCTACAGCAACCTATGGAATGGGAGAAAGTATTTGCAAATCATATGTCTGCTAAGGGGTTAAGATCCAAAATACATAAGAAACTCACACAACTCAACAGCAAAAAAAAAAAAAAAAAAAAAAAAAAAAAAAAATTTTAAAATGGGCAAGGATCCGAGTAGACATTTTTCCAAAGAAGACATATAAATGGCCAAGAAGAATATGAAAAAGTGTTCAACATCACTAATCACCAGGGAAATGCAAATCAAAAGCACAATGAAATATCATGTCATACCTGTTAGAATGGCCATTATCAAAAAGACAAGAGATAATAAGGCAAGGGTATGGAAAAAAGAGAACTTCTGTACATTGTTGATGGGAATGTAAACTGGGACAGCCATACAGAAAGTGGTATGGAAGTCCCTCAAAAATTTAAAAATAGACACACATATGATTCAACAATCCCATTTTCATTATACATCCAAAAAGAATGAAATCACTATCTCAGAGATATCTGTACCTCCAATCTGTCTATCAACAGACCAATAAAGAAAATGTGGTATATAATATTCCATTGTATATGTATACACATATATACATATACACACATATACACACATATATACACACATATATATGTTATATAATATGTATAATATATATGCAATGGAATTTTAGCCATAAAAAATAAGAAAATCCTGCCATTTGTAACATAAATAAACCTGGAGGACATTATGCTAAGTAAAATAAGTCAAACACTGAAAGACACATACTGTATGACCTCACTTATATGTAGAATCTATAAAGGTCAAACTCACAGATGCAAAGAGTGCAATGGTGGTGACCAGGGCTGGGGAATGAGAGAAATGGGGAGATGCTGGTCAAAGGGTACAAATTTTAAATTATAAGATAAAACAAGTTCTGAGAATGTAATGTACAGCATGGGTGGTAATAGGTGTGTTAATTATTTTGATGGTTATAATAATTACACAACTTATATGTATATCAAATTGTACTGTACCACTTTAAATATATAAAATCTGTCAATTATATATTTCAAAATTAATAAAAGACATGCATGTTTTATTAAAAACATTTGCTTAAAAAAACATTTAAGATGTTTTTAAAGAGAATACTTTGAACATTTTGCATGCCTTTTTTAACATTTCAGTGAGACTGAATTCTTACATCTAAAATCAATTTTTAAAAATTTAAAGCTCTAATTCTATTTTGTAGATGTATGTTATAACTCACTCAAATTTATTAAAAGGCTGCTGGGGGCTTTCCCATCAACAACTTGGCAATTTTAATGTGTTCTCATTATTAATAAAAATCTGTGTTTTAAGGAACAAATGTTCAAACTGGCTTTTGAAAAGGTCCCCAGAGAACTGCTGAGGATAGCTACTGATGTAAGGAAAAATCAACATTTACCATGTAAAATTGTCATCTGCATATCCACAGGAGCACTTTTCAGAGGCTGCTTGGGGACTAAAGTGTTGGACAGGGGCTGTATGGGGACCAGCAAGAAAGACGACTTCCTCCATTTCTCCCCTTGAGACACACCCTGTCTGATATCGGTGCCAACAAAGACAAATGAGCCCAACTTGTCTTTTATGTGGAATGGGATCAATGTGGGCTATCTCCTATTAAAACACTAAATGTGCATTTTTTGGTCATTTAATAACTAAGGGGAACTATATACTTCCAGATTATGAACAGAACTTCAAAAGCATTCAGCCCTCACCAACAAAATTTTGTAAAAAGCTTATAGGATCAGTCAGTGATGGCTGTGAGAAGGCCAAAAAGTGTACTTGGGGGAATTTGTGATTTATGAACTTGGAGGATGAGAGGAGCTCCCAGATTAGCTGGAACTACAGGTGCACACCACCATGCCTAGCTAATTTTTACATTTTTTGTAGAGATGAGGTCTTGCCATGTTACCAGGCTGGTCTCAAACTCATGGACTCAAGCAATCCTCCTGCCTCGGCCAAAATATTCCAAGAAAAACCGTCCATAGAAGAGAAAGTAAAGAGAACATGATACAAGTTAGGGGTTATGTTCTAAATGATCAAGTAAGAAGAAAATTGGCTGGGCACAGTGGCGCAGGTCTATAATCCCAGCACTTCGGGAGGCCAAAGCGAACAGATCACTTGAGGTCAAGAGTTGGAGACCAGCTGGCCAACATGGTGAAACCCTATCTCTACTAAAAATACAAAAATTAGCCAGGCTGGTGGTACACACCTCCAATCCCAGCTACTCAGGAAGCTGAAGCAGGAGAATCGCTTGAACCCAGGAGGCAGAAGTTGCAGTGAGCCGGAATCATGCCACTGCACTCCAGCCCATCCTGGGTGACAAAGCAAGACTCTGTCTCAAAAAAAGAAAAAGAAAAGAAAGAAAATTGTATACAGTCAAAATAACCCACCAAAATCCTCTAAGCCACCTATAGAATACACGCATACAGTCCTGTATAGAAACCCCTTATACACACTGAAGCTTGAAAACCTCAGAGGAAACAGACTCAAGCAAAGTGTCTGTACAACTGAATAAGCTGCCAATACTGAGGGAAATTCTCTAACTCCTAGAAGTGAGCAAGAGGTCGTATTAGTTTCCTAGGGAAGCAGTAACAAACCAGGGGCTTAAAACAACGTGAATTTATTCTCCCACAGTTGTGAATGATAGAAGTCTGAAATCAAGACGGTAGCAGGGTGTTACTCCCTCTGAGGCTGAACATAAATTCCTTCCTGGCCTCTTCCTAGCTTCTGCTGGTGGCCAGTTTTTGTTACTCTCTCATGGCATTCTCCCTGGGCCCCCTGTGTCTCTGTCTTCACATGGCATTTCCCTTTTCTTAAAAAGACACCGGTCATATTAGCTTAGGGCCCATCCTAATAACCTCTTCTTGACTTGACTACATCTGCAAACATCCTATTTCCAAATCGGGTTACAGTCATAGGTTCTGGGAATTAGGACTTAAATACATTTGGCCAGGAGCACACAATTCAACCCATAATCGAGATGTAGAATAAATTCCAAAATAAACTTGCACACAGCAAGGTTTCCACTGTTAGGTTTTAATAGTAAGCCTCTATAACATCAATAGATGCTAACAGATACATTTGTTCATATGGTCCTTAATTTTTGCTAGATTTTAATCTATATTTTCCTTGTTCCAACCCATACATACACACATGAAACTCTGAAAACCTTTGGAAAGGAACTTGGCCAGTTGCTTTCTGTCTTTCTGAGTTGATCATTTTCTGTGGTGATCCCACTGACCAGCTTCACTCTTCTGTCCTTAGACACCATTTTTTTTTTTTCCTGAGATGGAGTCTCACTCTGTCGCCCAGGCTTGAGTGCAGTGGCACAATCTTGGCTCACTGCAGCCTCAGCCTTCCAGTGCCAGCGATTCTCCTGCCTCGGTCTCACAGGTAGCTGGGATTACAGGCGTCCACCACCACACTTGGCTAATTTTTTATATTTTTAGTAGAGATGGGGTTTCACCATGTTGGCTAGACTGGTCTCGAACTCCAGACCTCAGGTGATCCACTCACCTCAGCCTCTCAAAGTGCTGGGATTACAGGTGTGAGCCACCGCGCCCAGCCCCTTTGGCACCTGTCTGGGGAGGTCAGTTTCTAAAGTCACCAGGTAAGTACATGCAGTGACATGGGACTATCTTGGCCTCACTACTTAATAGTGACAGGCCTCAGCCACATCATATATAAGATGGAGATAATAATAGCACCCCAACAAGGTCGTTGTGCAAAAATAAGATTACACAAGCAAAACTGCACCAAGAACAAATGCTGGCCTCTTAGAAATGCCCAACACATGGCAACTGTGTTCACTGTTAGTATTGAAACATTGCAAGCTCTCTTATGCAAAAATCAGTTAGCAAATTCCATAAGGAATTTTTTTTTTAAGATGGAAGTCTCACTTTGTTGTCCAGGCTTCAGTGCAGTGGCGTACTCTCAGCTCAGTGCAACTTCCACTTCCAAGGTTCGAGGGATTCTCCTACCTCAGCCTCCTGAGAAGTTGGGATTACAGATGTCTGCCACCACACCTGACTAATTTTTGTATTTGTAGTAGAGATGGGGTTTCAGGCTGGTCTCGAACTCCTGACCTCAGGTGATCCACCTGCCTCAGCCTCCCAAAGTGTTGGGATTACAGGCATGAGTCACATTGCCTGGCCCATGATGAATTTTATAGTGATTTTAAGTGAATTCCTACTTACAGAAGTAAGCAAGCAATTAGAGTGATGAATAAGTGGTTTGGTCTACTTTGCAAAGCAGAGAATTCCCCATACATAGAGAGATGGTAGTAGAGACTACGTCCATCTGTCAGGGATACCACAGGGTGTTTCCTGTCATCTGAATGTAGGGAGATAATATCTACCTCACAGAGTTATTGTAAAGATTAATAAAATCACAAAGGAAAAGTGCTTCACATGTAGGGAGGTGCTCAAGGGTGTTATTATTTTGGTAACTACTTCTATTGTTAAGTCATTGGTAGAGAAGTTTCTTGCCCAGGAGAAAATATTCAACGTGATGACTCCTTTCCAATTCTCAGCCAGCGTGGCTTTATAAGATGACCTATTGCTGAGGATATATATTTCTGTTTACCTAAGAAAATCTACCTCATTAATATTTCAGTAAGAGTTGAAGTCTAGAGGCCTAAGGGCTAGGATTTTGACAACTCATAAACATATGTTTTCTGGGATATTCATCGCAACATTGTTTATAAAAGGTTAAGACTAAGAAATAAGTAAAACATATAGAGAACTGCATAAAAAACAATCACAGCCAGCTAGGTTTGAGCTCTAGTCAGCCTTTGGCAAATTACTTAATCACTCTCAGCCACATGTTCCTCTTATTCAGAGCAGTTATGATTTTATAGTAAAGCAGGTAAAGCATTTACACAGCACCTAACATAGAAGTCTTGCATGATGGTGATAACGGTGGTAGCGATACCACCATCATGAAAAATAAAGCTGTAGGTCTTGCTTTTCTGGCTTTTAAAAAAAATAGCATGTAATTAAATATTTTAAAGCATTTCATACCACACAGAAACTGGACAATACCTTGACCCAGTAATGAAAATTACCATCATCAATGGACACTGTGTAACCACAGATGTGATTTCCTGAGACAGACACAACATCCTGGCCCAGTAGCATTCTGGTCAGGAAGACCTAACCTAAACACAGCCAAGAGAAAGCTTAAGGTCAACCCAAATTAAGGAACACTGTAAAATATAAATAGCCTTTATTCTTCCAAAATGTCAGTGTCATCAAAGGCAAAGAGGCTAAAGAACAGTTCCAATGAAAGGAGACCAACAAGGCGTGACAACTAAATGTTTTGCATGATCTTGGACTAGATCCTGGATTAGGGGTTAAAAAAATATATAAAAATAAAACAGGTCGGGTGCTGCGGCTCACACCTGTAATCCCAGCACTTTAGGAGGCCAAGGCGGGCAGATCACCTGAGGTCAGGAGTTCGAGACCAGCCTGACCAACATGGAGAAAGTCCCATCTCTACTAAAAATACAAAATTAGCCAGGCATATACCTGTAATCCCAGCTACTCTGGAGGCTGAGGCAGGAGAATCGCTTGAACCCTTGAGGCGGAGGTTGCGGTGAGCCAAGATCGCTGCATTGCACTCCAGCCTGGGCAATAAGACGGAAACTCCACCTCAAAAAGAAAATATATATATATATACATATATATATATATATATATATATATATACATATATATATATATATATATATATATATATGTTTTCCACCTCAAAAAGAAGATACATATATATATTTTCTTTTTGAGGTGGAGTTATATTAAGGAACGTTATTGGGACAATTGACAAAACTGGAATACTGACTATAGATGTAAGTATTATCAATTAACTTTCCTCCATTTAGTTACTACAGCTATGTAAGAAAATATCCTTGTTCTCAGGAAATGGACATTAAAGTATAAAATAAAGCTACCTTAACCATGCAGCCTACAGTTAGATGGCCCAAAAATTAATGATTTTATGTATATGTGTACAAATATATACACATACAGATATATATACATATACAGGGCAAATCAGAGAGACAAAATTATAAAGAATATGTGGCAAGAGGTTAAAAATTAGTGAATTTGGATAAAGGATATTTGGGTATTTTCTTTTAAGATGAAGTCTCCCTCTGTCGCCCAGGCTGGAGTGCAGTGGCTAGATCTTGGCTCCCTGCAACCCCCACCTCCCAGGTTCAAGTAATTCTCCTGCCTCAGCCTTCCAAGTAGCTGGGATTACAGACGTCCACCACCACGCCCAGCTATTGTTGTATTTTTAGTAGAGACGGAGTTTCACCATGTTGGTCAGGCTGGTCTCTAACTCCTGACCTCAGGAGATCCACCAGCCTTGGCCTCCCAAAATGCTGGGTTTACAGGCCTGACCCACCACATCTAGCTGGGTATTTTCTATACTAGTAATTCTCCTGCTAGTTTGGAGTTATTTCAAAGTAAATAATTCCAAAAAATCTATAGAATGGAAAAAGTAGTGGGAGTAGAGATGAAACAAGATGAGTCATCGAATTATTATTGATTCTGAGTAATCAGCACATGTGGCTGTAGTGAGTGCTAAAAACTAAGCATTCACATTGTGGTTGCATCATTGAAGCTGTGCCTGCAATCCAACCCTTGATAGCAAGGCCACCCCAAAGAAACTCATGCCAGTAGTCCCCATGCAAAAGTCCCACTTTTGTCCAGGCCTCTCAGGTGCTGGAGACAGTAGTTGATATTTTCACTCAAAACAGGGGTTCATTATACTCTCCTGCCTACTTTCGTATGTAAACCTGAGTCATAAAACACTGTATTAGTCCATTCTTACACTGCTATGAAGACATATCTGATACTGGGTAATCTATGAAGGAAAAATGTTTGACTCACAGTTCCACATTGCTGGGGAAGCTTCAGGAAACTTACAACTATGGTGGAAAGCAAAGGAGAAACAGAAACCTTCCTCACAGGGTGGCAAAACACAGTGACTGCAAGCAGGGGAAATGCCAGATGCTTATAAAACCATCAGATCTCGTGAGAACTCATTCACTATCACGAGAACAGCAAGGGATAGCCCATGATTCAATTACCTCCACCTGGAGATATCACCGCCAAGACTCAATTACTCCACCTGGAGATACTCCCGCCCCCATTCAATTACCTCCACCTGTAGATACTGCCGCCATAATTCAATCACCTCCACCTGGAGATACCGCCCCCACAACCCATGATTCAGTTACCTCCACCTGGTCCCAACCTTGACATGGGATTATTGGGATTACAATTCAAGATGAGATTTTGGTAGGGACACAAAGCCTAACCATGTTAAGTGTCACAAATAAACTGTTTTGTAAAATGTGGATGTGCTCATATGTGTGTTTGTGACATGTATGTGCACATGTCTGTGTATATGCATATGATCGTGTGCATGATTATTGTGCATGTGTGCACTTGTATGTGAGCAAAAGTGCACATGTCTGTACAAAAGAATGATTTACCAAAGGGTTTGGAGTGCCTTTCTCAGCAAGGTGGGGTAGGATGGTGGTGAAGAGCCAGGTTTTAGAGTCAGATTGCCTGAATTCAAATTCAAGCTCTTCCAACTCTTAGGTGGAGCTGGACTTCATCTTAGGAAATTTACTTAACCCCTTTGTACCTCAATTTCCCCACCTGTAAAACGTGAAAGATAGTAGAGACTACTTCCTCGGGCTATTAGTAAAGTGTGAATGTGTTTAGAACAGTGTTTTGTGCTTTTTAACTATTTTTTTGGATTGTAATATAGTGAGTAATTTTTATGTCTTCTTTACATCTTTCATTATTGTCTGAATTTTTTTTACAGTGACTTTATAATCTGAAAAAAGAAGAGCTTTTTAAAAAATTTTTAGCAAAGTAGGAAAAAGGAAGGAAGGAAGGACGGAAGGAAGTGAGGAAGGGAGGGAGGGAAAAGATTTCTCTTGGGCTAATTTCATTTTCTCTTAAGCTGAACTCTATACCTTCATTGGATCATTTTAATTGTCATTATTTGTAGAAGACTTGAGGAGATATTTTTCCCAGAAAATGAACATTTATTTTATAATGCAAATAGTTTTTCTCTGATATATTTGTCCTGTAATTCAGGAATTTGAAATTTATTTATGTATTCACTTTTTGAGATGGAGTCTCGCTCTGTTGCCGAGGCTGGAGTGCAGTGGTGTGATCTCGGCTCACTGCAAACTCCGCCTCCTGGTTCAAGTGATTCTCCTCCCTCAGATTCCTGAGTGGCTGGGATGACAGGCGCACGCCACCAAGCCCAGCTAATTTTTGTATCTTTAGTAGAGATAGGGTTTCACCATGTTGGCGAGGCTGGTCTTGAACTCCTGACCTCAAATGATCCACCCACCTTGGTTTCCTAAAGTGCTAAGGTTACAGGCATGAGCTACCACACCTGGCCATGATTGGAATCTCTTAAAAGCAGGGTGATTATGAGCACACATAGAGACAGCTGCAATATTTTTTCTTTTCCTATTTTTTATTTTGATAATTTTTAAACATATAGAAATTGAAAGAATAGTACACTGAATACCTCTGTAGCCACCACTTAATTTCAATAATGGTTAACATTTTGTTGTATTTGTACTCTCTCTCAACATACCTACACACACACTTGAAATAAAAAGTCCTCAGTCATGCAACCTCTCAGATGATCCAGAAATTAACAATTGTATGTCTACATGCACATATACCTGTATACACATACAGATATATGCACACACACATTGCAAACAAGGGAGCATGGCAAGATGTTAAAAAATCATGAATTTATTAAAGAGTATTTGGGTATTCTCTACACTACACTTGAAATTTTCTTGTAAGCTTGAAATTATTTCAAAGTAAATAATTCAAAAAAAAATTCCATAGAGAGAGGAAGGTAGTGGGAGTTGAAATGAAACAAGATGGCTTATCAGATTATTGTTGAACCTGAACGATGGGTGAATGGGGTTGTAGTGAGTGCTAAAAGCCTTAAACTTTCACATTGTGGTTGTGTCATTGATAAACACGTACAGATATATTTTTTTCCTGAACCAACTAAGTTGTAGCAGATACCGTCCAACTTTGCCCACAAACCCTTCAGCGTGACGAGCTAAAGAATAAGCACATTCCCCCAGATGACTACAATAGTATTAGAGAATCAAAGTTACATTTTCACATCAGTAAACATCGCCATGCATCTATTTATTCAGTCCACAAGTATTTATTGAAGACTTACTCAATCAGACAGTGAGCTAGACTGATGAGCAAAACAAATATGGTTCCTGCCTTTACGGAATGAGATAGACCAACATTTAAAAACCAAAAAACAGATCATTATATAGTGACAAATGTGATTGTGCCATAAAGTGCCATTGTATATCTACTTCAAACTTACTTGTGATTACTACCACTAGTAATAGTGATGGCTAGCACTGACGGACATAGCAATTAGGAGATTTCCAGTTGCAAGTAACAGAAAGCCAACTGAAACTAGCTTAAGAGAAAAAGTTATTTATTGCCTCACTCTAAGTCCAAACAGAAGCAGGAGCTTAAATGATGGTTTCCATCACATCTCCAGACCCCATCTTCCTCCTCAGTATTGATTTAAACTCTCAGGAAGCCTCGCTCCGTTTGGCCAAAGAGATGGAGACTGGCAGTCCAAGTATACAGGACATTAGAACTCCAGATCCCAGGGAAAAAAGATGCTCTGTCTCCCAAGGTCCCTGTACCAATGCTTAGAGAAGACCTCACTTGCCCAGGCTGGGTCATGTGCCCTTTCTGAAAAAATCACTGAGGCCAAGAGGTGTTGGATGGTCAAAAGTCACTGGGCCATCCCATTGCAGTGTCTGAAATCCTGTCCTTCTAAAGGTCCTAAAAAACCTGAGGAGGACCTGAGGAGCTGGAAGCCTTCATAATACAGCGCATGCTCCCGGCAAAATGGGGCAAGAAGGCAAGGACTTGCAGATTCCCACTTGGTCTGTGTCTTAACAGGCCAATTCCACCAGAGGTCAGGGCAGAGCACAAAGTCGGAATGGTCCAGAGGTTGGCTCAACCCCCAATCAGCAGCTCTCACCATCGGTCCCTGAAAACACCAGGGGCCGCAGCCGCCAGAAAGAAAACCTGGGCTGCAGCAGGGACCGCTGGCTCCTTCAGAACTTGCTCTCAACAGGCGCAGATCTCAACAGGCAGGATGCGGAAAGTGATTCTGAAAACACTGTATTTTGTAGCTGCACATGTTATGCTGAGTGAGCACAGCTGCCAGGGCCCCAGAATCGTACAAAGTGATATACAAAATGTACCAACGCAGAACCCGCCGGAAAAACAGGAGGATTCTCATTTCTGCTTCCACCGGTCTCTCCACACGGACCTTGTACCCCCTTTCTGCCTGCTCGTTCAGACTCAGCCGCACTGATTGCCCTTCTGACTCCCGGAACATGTCCGACTTAGTCCCACTTCAGAGCCTTTGCCCTTGCAGTATCCCCCGCGTGGAAAATCCTCTTTCTACGCCTCTACCTATTGTCGGTGTTAACCAATGTTAACACCCGATCTGAAGTAATGCCCCACCCAGTAGGACTAACACATCATCCTGTTTATTTCCTTCATATCGTTTAACACCCTCTTACATTTCCCACAACCCACAACCCACAACCCACAACAAAGCACAATGAACTCAGAAACTTGGTTTTGTAGGTTTTCCCAGGCCCTAGAACTGTGCCTCCTCAGCGTTTAATAAGAGCTCAGTAAACATTTGTTGAATGAACAAGCAGATGAATAAGCCCGAATTTTCCACATCTAAAATGAGATAAACGTTTAGATGATATGATGTTAATAATGGCCAACAGGTACGGAATGTGTATTGCGGATTGGGCACATTGTTGAGGGCTGTGGGTAGCACTGTAGATTATTTATATTATTTCAGCCATAACAAGATCTCAAATATTCTCAGGACCTCAAACATTTAAAGCGATGTTTCTGATGCCAAAATTCCTCTCTTGGCAATTTATTTTTCTTGGGCTTAATTTGGAACTTTTCAAAATACCTTTTATTGCAAGAACAGGAATCATAAAGTCATCTCTCATCCCAAGTGAGTTAGAAGTTTATAACAATAGATGACACATTTCTCTTTGTAAAAGTATTCCAGCCAATAATTAAAGAAGGGATGATAGATTTATTACGGAGTCTCTCTGTCACCAAGGCTGGAGTGCAGAGGCTCAATCTCAGCTCACGTCAACCTCTGCCTCCCAGGGCCAAGCATTTCTCCTGCCTTAGCCTCCAGAGTACCTGGGATTACAGGTGCATGCCACCACACCCAGCTAATATTTTGTACTTTTTGTAGAGACAGAGTTTCACCTTGTTGCCCAGGCTGGTCTCAAACTCCTGAACTCAGGCAGTCTGCCTGCCTCAGCTTCCCAAAGTGCTAGGATTACAGGTGTGAGCCACCACACCTGGCCTTATTTTGCTATTTGTATTAGTCAGCGTTCTCCAGAGACACGAAGCAAATAGGATATAGATATAGATAGATGATTGATAGATAGATAGATGATAGATAGATAGATAGATAGATAGATAGATAGATAGATAGATAGATGTGTAAAAAGAGATTATGAGGGATTAGCTCACATAATTATGGAGGCTGAGAAGTCTCATAAATTATAAACTGGAGGCCCAGGAAAGCAAGCAGTATAGTTCTAGTTCAAGCCTGAAGGCCTGGGAGCCAATGGTATAAGCCCCGGTCTGAGTGCCAAGGCCCCAAAACAGGAAGTGGGAGATCTGACGGTGAAAATCCCTGCCTGAGTCTGAAGGCTTAAGAACAGGGAGCTCCAGTTTCCCACAGCAAGAGCAACAGATGTCCCAAATCAAGCAGACAGATTGAATTCACAATTCCTCTGCCTTTTTGTTCTCTTCAGGCCCTCACTGGATAGGATGCTGCCCACCCACATGAGGAAGCAGGATCTTCACTCAGTGCTATGGTCTGAATGGGACAACCCTCCAAAATCCAGATGTTGTCAAGGTGATAGTATTAAAAGACAAGCCATTAACAGGTGATTACACCAGGAAGGTTGTTCCCTTGTGAAAAAGATGAAGGCCCCTTTGAAAAATGCTTTTTATGGATTTGTCTAGGCCTTTAGCTTGCTCTTTAGCTTTTCTGCCATGCCAAGCCACAGCATTCCACCTCTCTAGAGGATGCAGTCTCACCAGAAAACCTAAACTGCCAGAGTCTTGGTCTTGAACTTTCCAACCTCCAGAACTACAAGAAATAAATGCCTGTTCTTTATACATTACCCAGTCTCAGGTATTTTGGCCAGGTGCAGCAGCTCATGCCTGTAATCTCAGCACTTTGGGAGGCCAAGGTGGGAGGATTGCTTGAGCCCTGGAGTTCGAGACCAGCCTGGGCAACATAATGAGACCCCCATCTCTTTAAAAAAAAAAAAAAATAGACAAAAATAGGCTGGGTGCAGTGACTCACACCTGTAATCCCAGCACTTTGGGAAGTCAAGGGGGGTAGATCCCTTGAGGTCTGGAGTTCAAGACCAGCCTGGCCAACATGGCAAACCTCCATCTCTACTAAAAATACAAAAATTATTCCAGCATGGTGGCATGCACCTGTAATCCCAGCTACTTGAAAGGCTGAGGCAGGAGAATCACTTGAACCAGGGAGGCATAGGTTTCAGTGAGCCAAGATCACACCATTGCACTCCAGCCTGGGCAGCAAGAGCAAAACTCTGCCTCAAAAACAAATAAATAAAAACAAAAATTAAAAAATTACCCGGTCTCAGGTATCTTGTTGTAGCAGCACAGACTAAGACCCTCAATCTACTAGTTCAAATATCAAGCTCTTCCAGAAACACTCACATAGATACACATAGATACATATGTTTCCAGCTGTTGGGGCATCTCTTAGCCCAGTCAAGTTGGCACCTAAAATTAACCATCATGTTACTGATCATAATTTGATATAGGAAATTAGCGTGAAAGTCTGCTAACATCACAAAAAGAGAGCTCATCAGACATCATGTGGCTTCTCATAAAAGAGCAGAATACCACCTGCGAGGGAGTCTTACTAAAAAAACTCACATCTAAATCTGATCAAACCTCAAAATTCAACTTTCAATGTACAGAAAATACAGAAAAACTGGTTAATCAATATCATAAATACAATCAGCAAACTCCAAACAAGAGGCTGCTGACAATCTGGATCTCTCAAAAATAAAAGGCGATTAGAGTGGAAACTGACAGATTTTAAAAGGCTTTTAAAGGACAATATTTTAAAGGATAATATCAATCAATCACAATATACGGACCTTATTTGGTTCCTGATTCAAGTGGACAAACTGAAAAACAAAAAATTTCAAAATGGCCAGGCACAGTGGCTCATGCCTATAATCCCAGCACTTTGGGAGGCTGAGGCAGGCAGATCACTTGAAGTCAGGAGTTCGAGACCAGCCTGACCAAGATGGTGAAACCCCGTCTCTACTAAAAATACAAAAAATTAGCCAGGCATGGTGGCGGGCCCCCGTGATCCCAGCTACTCAGCAGACAATTGCTTGAACCCAGGCAACAGAGGTTGCAGTGAGCCAAGATCGCGCCATTGCACTCCAGCCTGAGCAACGGAGTGAGACTCCGTCTCAAAAAAAGAAAAAAAAAATCACCACATATTTGAACATTTAAAAACATAACAAGCCAAAAATTGTTACAGCTTTTCGAGCAAGAAATGAAAAAGCCACTGAACCA
Organism: Cheracebus regulus; assembly: GCA_963574635.1. Taxonomy (NCBI): domain Eukaryota; kingdom Metazoa; phylum Chordata; class Mammalia; order Primates; family Pitheciidae; genus Cheracebus; species Cheracebus regulus. The sequence continues at coordinate 48,042 of CAUYQU010078836.1, forward strand.
TCATATAGGTTAGATAAATTAGAACCATATAGATTAGAACCATCATATAGGTTAGATAAATTAGAACCATATAAATTAGAACCATCATATAGGTTCTAATTTCTCATAAGGCAAATAATAATACCTATAACCTTCATAAAGGAAAAGCTGTTGCTATTTATTAAGGGTCTCAAAATTTTTTTAAGAGTAAGGCTTTCTTGAGACCAAAGAATGAGGAAACCACTGTGGATTATCATCAGCCGTGATAGGTCCCTTTCTTGCTATGACCTCATAAGGAGCCACTGTTAACAGAATTCCAGGCACATAATAAGTGCCTGGCTGGGCTTAGGTTTCCAGGCTTTCTAGCTCAGGAGGCTGGTTTTCAATGACCTAAGGGATTTTGGCCAAAGTTAACTTGTTTTCTTTTTGGCATTGTAGGCTTTCTGTCTTTTTCATTTGTTATTAACTTTTCTCTTTCTTTTTTACTCTTTTTCTCATTTTTCCACTTGTATTCTTTCTCTTATTTTTCTCATTTTTCCCTTCTTCTTGGTTGTCTTTACTTTTATTTTTCTCATTGTTTTCTTTTTCCTTATCCTTTTTTCTTTTTCTCACCTTTTTCTTTACTGTTTTCTTTTTTAATTATTTTTATAGAGATGGGGGTCTCATGATGTTGCCCAGGCTAATCTCAAACTACTGAGCTCAAGCAATCCTCCCACCTCAGCTTCCAAAAGTGCTGGGATTACAGGTGTAAGGCACTGCACCTGGACTTTTTTTCTTTCTCTCATTCTTTTTTATTTCTTTTCCTCATTTTTTAAAAATTTTGTTTGTATTTCATTTTGTTTATTTTTACTTTAGCATTGTGTTTTGATCCCATTATAAAGATCAGTCGGTCAGGTGGTCTTTAGGAGTGATTTTTCTTTTGAGGTGATCTAGACCAAACTTCTCTCCGATTTTTCTCAGTTTTAAGCTGACCTTGGGGCACTCTGCCTTCAATCCCAACAGTAAATCTGACATACGGCAGGGCTTCTCGGCCATCTCAGCTGAGAACACCCGTATTGGCAACACCAGCTCCTCCACACCTTCATCGAGGGTACCTTTGCCTGTCAAAGCTGGCCTGGCACATCCTGACTGGGAAATATGTAGCCATGAGGGTCACTGACAAGACCCAACAGAATTCCTCTAGCTTCCAGAGACGATCCTGTGAAATAAACAACAAGAAGTCTTTGAATCATCCCATCATGGTAAATTTATCTGAAGGGGTTGAGACTGAGAACATGATTCCTTGCCATGGACTGCACCACCGGAGAAGAGTCCTCCTGCGTCGTGGAAGTAGGAAAGAAAAAGAGTGAAACCGCGCCCCAAAGAGTTAAAGAAACCAATGACTAACAGAAATGCTTGAGTTTATAGGATGGCAGATAAGAAATAACTTGCTGAACTGCTGAAATTCCTTCTGCTTATGAGATTTAAAAATTGGCTGAAATTGATTGGAACCAATATGGTCAAATGGAATCTGTGTAAAACAAGCTTGCTTATATCACAGTCCAGATCTCCACCGGATGTTTTATACTAACTCCTCCCAACTTTGCACATGCGACCCATGAGGAAGCATGAAGAGATAGCTGTGGATGCTGGAGGACTTCCCAGACCTCCTCTTTCCTTGCACCAACCACCTGCTGATTCCAGAATTCACCCCCAAACCTTTTCTAATAATGTTGCCTTAAAGACAGCGCAGGGAGACAGATTTGAGCTGGACTCCTGTCTTATTGGTAAACCTGCAACAAAAAGCTTTGCTTTTCCCAAAAACCTGGAGTTATTGTATTGGCTTGTAGCACATTGGGCAGTGAGCCCCTTTTGTTCAGTAACAAGATGACCAAGTCAAATTCTGCCAGATAGTATCTGCTGTACATTACCGTCACCAGAAGCTTGTTGTCCATAGAAACTCAAGCAGTCGGCCAGGCGCAGAGGCTCATACCTGTAATCCCAGCACTTTGGGAGGTTTAGACACGTAGGTCATCTAATGTTAGGAGTTTGAGACCACCATGGCCAACATGGTGAAACCCCGTCTTTACTAAAAATACAAAAATTAGCCGGGCATGGTGGCATGTGCCTGTAGTCCCGGCTACTCGGGAGGCTGAGGCAGGAGAATCACTTGAACCCAGGAAGCGGAAGTTGCAGTGAGCTGAGACTGTGTCACTGCACTCCAGCCTGGGTGACAAGAGTGAGACTGTCTCAAAAAAAATTTTAAAAAGCAGAAAACCTTCCCTTGAATGCTGACATGAACATCAAGATTGCAGACTTTGGCATCGTCAACAAATCACCTTTGTCAACAAGGTGTTTATCTTCTGATTATCCCTTTTGCTGCCCTGGAACTCTTTCATGGCCAAAGTATGAGAGACCTACCATGGGTCCCAGGAGTCAGCTTCTATACACTGGTCAATGGATCCTGCCTTTGATGGACAGAACTTCAAGGAGCTGTAGGATGAAGTACAGAGTGGAATGTATCACATTCACTTCTATTTGTTCAGGGAAGTTGAAAACCTGCTTAAGAAATTTCTCATTCTTGGTTGATGGAGGCAGCAAACCACCATGGCATGTGTATACCTATGTAACAAACCTGCACGTTCTGCACATGTATCCCAGAACTTAAAGTGTAATTTAAAATAAAGAAAGAAATTTCTCATTCTCAATTCCAGTAAGTGAGACACTTCAGAACAAATCATGAATGCTCCATGAATAAATGTATTCCATATGCTTCATAAAGACAAATTAAATCTTTATGTGGAGCCATTTTCTAACTACAAGGAGTTGCCCCCTCACCTGGCAACAGACAGAGTTGAAAGTGTCCATAGGTTACATACATGAAGAGATTTAAGACTTGTGACGGGCCAGAGGTACAACAAGGTGATGCCCTTCGATCTGCTCTTGAGCTACAAGCGATCTAAGCTGCAGGTCTGCACCATCCCTTTGCATCCCCAGCCTTTGGCTGATGTGATCAACAGCAGCACACTTTCCCATTCTACAACGTACAGCACAGGGTCTCCACCAGCCCCAAGTATGAGTTGCAGGGAGCCTACCATTCCCACCTTTAACGGCTGTGTTAGTGTGCAAGGGCTGCCATAATACCACAACCTGGAAGCTTAAATAAAAATTATTTTCTCATAGATCTAGAGGCTGGAAGTCCAAGATCAAGGTGTCAACAGGGTTAGGTCCTTTTGAGGCCTCCCACCTTGTCTTGCAGTCTTCTCACATGGTCTTTTCTCTGTGGCCATATATCCCTGGTGTCTCTTCCTCTTTTTATAAGGAAGCCAGTCTTGTTTGATTAGGACCCCATTCTTATGCCCTCATTTAAGCTTAATTACCTCTTTAAAGGCCTTATCTCCAAATACAGTCACATTGGGGATTAGGGCTTTGACATATGAATCTTGGGGGCATGGGGACACAATTCAGTCCTTAAAAATTGCTGCACTGAGAATATTCAGAGAAGCAAGATGGATCCTCAAAAGATTCTGGAGACAGGGCAGAAGCCAGGGGCACAGCCAAAGTGCCTGCCAGTCCCCCAGGTAGCCTGGAGCCCTCTCCACAAACAGCAAGTTCTCCTTCAAGTTTGTTTGTTGTTGTTGTTTTTGAGACAGAATCTCACTCTGCCACCCAGGCTGGAGTGCAGTGGCATGATTTCGGCTTACTGCAACCTCTGCCTCCCAGGTTCAAGCTATTCTCCTGCCTCAGCCTCCCAAGTAGCTGGGATTACAGGCATGGCCCACCATGCCTGGCTAATTTTTGCATTTTTAGTAGAGATGGAGTTTCACCACGTTGGCCAGGCTGCTCTTGAACTCCTGACCTCAGGCGATCCACCCGTCTAGGCCTCCCAAAGTGCTGAGATTACAGGTTTGAGCCACCGTGACCGGCCTCTCCTTCAAGTTTAGACAGCAGCATCTTTGCTTCGGGTTTGCCAAAAGGAACCTAAAAAAACTGAGTGGAGATGTTCAAACCTGAAAAGGCTGAATCACACGTGCTACACTTTCTATGTAGTATGAAAATCTCGGGGTCCACGGAGCCCAGTGAGATGACATAGGAATTTGGCAAGTTGCTCGACACAAACAGCTGCCAGGGGGAGCTGAACAGGAAATAGTGCTGCTGTGCATGCATGGCGTGCCAGGCCAACAGGGCTTTGTGCAGAGGAAGGTAGAGACTGCTGCAAACTCCCACAGCAGTCTCTCAGAGTTCAATGAAAATGCATGCCTGGCACCTCCCTGGCCTGCACAAGTATTGCCTCCAAAATCACGACAAAGATCCTCTCTACCAAACTTTACTCAGGATCCCCTGAACTCTTTTTCACCCAGGCCTGACTTTTGGACTCCCGTGTCCATCTCTACATTGTCCAGTTTTAGCGACAATCCTGCTAAGTTGGTTTAGACAGAATTCCCCATCCTCCATGTCTAATCACGCTTGACACATAACCTGTCTTCTCATCCTCCACCGTCCCCCAGGTGATATCTGATTACCCTGGTCTGCCTGCAACAAGAAGCCTGGTTAGGTCAGCAAAGTCAGGATTTCTCTTATCGCTGATGTTTTCTCTTAGTAATTTTCCATCCACTGACCCCCACCTTGTTCCTTGGCTATAAATTCCCACTTGCCCCTGTTGTATTTGGAATTTAACCAAATTCTATCCTGAAGGCTCTTTTTCCCTATTGCAATAACACTGAACAAAATCTGTTTTTACCACTTTAATGACTGTCCAGCTCTGGTTTCCTTTAACAGTGAAGGAGATTAAGATTTAAAAAGCTGTCAAGAGCCACCTAGGAGACAAGAGAAGAGTCAACTGGCCACCAGCCACTCAGCTCCACCCCAAGTGCAGAGACTGAACTGGCCTGTTTCCTCTGGGGCATTTCTCCCATCCATGCCCTGCATCTTTTTTCTTCCATATTTGTGGAGAAGGGAAGAGATGGTTCTGTAAAATAAATATTTTTTTAAAAAAAGCAAAACTCTTTCTCAGCTGAGTGCGGTGGCTCACACCTGTAATCCCAGCACTTTGAGTGGCTGAAGTGGATCACTTGAGGTCGGGAGTTCAAGACCAGCCTGACCAACATGGAGAAACTCCATCTCTACAAAAAAAGAAAAAGAGAAAACACTTTTTCTCTTCCCTCCTTTCTGTTACCTTTCCCTGTTTCTTCTCTTTCCTCTCCCCTCTCATGTGCTTCTGACCTATGCTGCAAGATTTTGATTACACACAGGGAGAACTGGGCAAATAATTGAAAACATCTAAGATAATAGGAACCAGGTTCCTCATTGGAGGAAGTTACAGATATGGAAAAGAGGAGGACAAAAATAAACTCTGATGTTGAATTGGAATTGGAGATATTGGTGTGGACATACAGTTTTTGATATAAAGAGAAATCAATATATATGCATATATGTGTCCATTCTATCCACTAAAATGGCCTAGGAGCATGACATACCAATATCAGTGAGCACTCCTAGTGCCCAGATCTTGGTTCCTACATACCATTCTCCACTTAAGGAAATCAAGGCACTTTGGAAAAATGGCAGATCCAGGGCTAGGTAGGAAAATATAAGATAAACCTGGAACATTTTTTGTTCCGGAAAGAAAGGAAGGACTCAAAGAATAATGAGAACATACCAAAAAGACACAGAAGTACCTATAGTTAATCTAAAGCAAATATTACTCTAAATGGGGAAATGCTAAAATCATTCCTTTTAAAACCAGGAATGGTACAAGATCCTGCTAACACCTCTACTATTCACATTGTGAAGGTCTGAGCCAATATACATACAAAAAAGAAATTGGAGTTTTAGGAATTAGAAGAAAAATCCATACTGAATTGTATATTAAATGATTGTTTAAAAAGAAAACTCAATAGAATAGACAAATTACAAGAATTAGAGTTTAGCAAGAATAGGATTTTTTTCATATTTTTAATTTTTTTATTGAGCTAAAACATACATATATAATTTACCATTTCTACCATTTTTAAGTGTGCAGTTCAGTGGTAGTAAACACATTTATGTTCTTTTTTCCCTTTCATCCCTCCCCCCACCTCCCCTTCCCAGCCTCTGGTAACCACCAATCTACTCTCCATCTTCATGGGATCCACTTTTTTACCTCCTGCATATGAGTGAGAACATGCACTCTCTCTGTGCTTGGCTTATTTCACTCAATATAATGCCCTTCAGTTTCATTCATGTTGCTGCAAGTAATAGGATTTAATTCTTTTTATGGCTGAATAACATCCCATTGTGTACATATACCACACTTTCTTTATCCATGTATTCACTGATGGGCACTTCAGTTGATTCCACAGTTTGGCTATTGTCAATAGTGCTGCAATAAACATTGGGGTACAAATATCTCCATGATATATTGATTTTCTTTCTTTTGGATATATACCCAATAGTGGAATTGCTAGATCATATGGAAGTTCTATTTTTCTTTTTCTTTTTCTTTTTTGAGACAGAGTCTCACTCTGTTGCCCAGGCCAGAGTGCAGTGGCATGATCTCAGCTTATTGTAACCTCTGCCTCCTGGGTTCAGACGATTCTCCACCTCAGCCTCCCAAGTAACTGAGATTACAGGTGCCCACCACCACCACGCCTGGCTAATTTTTTTGTATTTTTAGTAGAGATGGGGTTTCACCATGTTGGCCAGGTTGGTCTTGAACTCCAGATCTCATGATTCACCTGCCTCAGCCTCCCAAAGTGCTGAGATTACAGGTATGAGCCAACGTGCCTGGCAGAAGTTCTATTTTTCATTTTTGAGGCGCCTCCATTCTATTCTAGAATCAATATTTTTATGTTGTATTTCCATATACCAGAAACAAACAATTAGAAAATAAAATTTTTTAAAAATACATTTACAATAGTTAAGAAAATACTTTTTTTCCTACATAGGAAAAAAAAACTAAAGATATGTCAGAACTGGCCGGGCACAGTGGCTCACACCTGTAATCCCAGCACTCTGGGAGGCCAAGGTGGGTGGATTATGAGGTCAGGTGTTCAAGACCAGCCTGGCCAAGATGGTGAAACCCCTCTCTACTAAAAATACAAAAAAAAAAAAAAATTAGCTGGGCATGGTGGTGGGCGCCTATAATCCCAGCTACTTGGGAGGCTGAGGCAGAGAATTGCTTGAACCCAGAAGGTAGAGGTTGCAGCGAGCCGAGATCGTGACACTGCTCTTTGGCCTGGGCTACAGACCCAGGCTCTTTCTCAAAAAAAAAAAAAAAAAAAAGATATGTCAGAACTACAGAGGAAAGTATAAAACTTTATTAGACTATTAAAATCTAAATAGAAGAAGAAATATACTATGTCCATGGGTAGAAAGACAAAATTGTAGAGATACCCATTCTCTCCAAATTTATCTACAGATTCAAAACAATACTTCAAAAGGATTTTAAATGGAAGTTGATAAGGTGATTCCAAAATGTATATGGAAGAGGAAAGGACAAAGAATAACTAGGATTTTCCGAAGAAGAGCAGGGCAGAAAACTTGCCACATAAACTATCAGGAGGTATACTAAACCTATAGTAATTATGACTTTATTAAGCATTATAATCCTATAGTAATTAGTAATGTAGTATTATAACCCTATAGTAATACTTTATAATTATTATAAATCTATAGAAATATAGTCATATTGGTACAAGGTCAGATAAATTGACAAATGGGATGAATGGAGTGGAATGGAAGGGAATGAAATGGCATGGAGAGCTTCAAAACAAACCCGCACATTTCATAATGTTGATGCACAACAGAGATGGCATGTCATTTCACTGCAGAAAGGAATAACTTCAAGAAATGAAGCCCCTTTTAAAAATGTTATCCATTTAGAAAAGGAGAAATTAGATTCCTGCCTCACACTATATCCAAAAATCAACTTCAGATATAATAAGGACATAAATGTCAAAACAAAACTTTTAAATAGAAAACATAAGTAAATTTTTGGCTGGGCGCAGTGGCTCACACCTGTAAACTTAGCAGTTTGGGAAAGCAGGGTGGAAGGATCACTTGAACTCAGGAGTTCAAGACCAGTCTGGGCAACATAGTGAGACTTCACCCGGATGTGATGGCACATACCTATAGTCACAGGTACTCAGGAAGCAGAGGTGACAAGATCACTTAAGCCCAGCAGGTAAAGCCTGCAGTAAGCTATGATAGTCACACCACTGCACTCCAGCCTCCAACAGAGTGAAACTCTATTTCAAAACAAAAAAAAAGAAAGAAAATATGTTAATTTTTTTTTTACTTTGGAATAGGGAATGATTTCTTAAATAAGGCATTAACGTACTGACTATAGAGCTGGGCACAGTGGCTCACGCCTGTAATCCTAGCACTTTGAGAGGCCGAGGTGGGTGGATCACCTGAGGTCAGGAGTTCAAGACCAGCCTGGCCATCATGGTGAAACCCCAGCCTATTAAAAAAAAAAAAGTAATGACTATAAAACTTTATAAATTTTGCTATTTAAAATTAAGAATTTGTTATTCATCAAAAGACAGCAGGCTACGCACAGCAGCTCATACTTATAATACTAGCACTCTGGGAGGCCAAGGCAGGCCAATTTCTTGAGCCCAGGAGTTTGAGACCAGTCTGGGCAACATGGCAAAAACATGGCAAAAACATGGCAAAAACATGGCAAAAAACACAAAAATTAGCTGGGTGTGGTGGCATGTACCTGTAGTCCCAGCTACTCAGGTGGCTAAGGTAGAAGGATCACTTGAACCCAGGAGGTCATGGCTAGAATGAGCCCTAAGCATACCACTGTACTTCAGTCTGAAAAACAGAGCAAGATGCTGTAGAAAAAAAAAAAGTAAAATAATAAGTTACGTACTTAACAAATATTCTCAGTACATGCAACCAACAAATAATTAGCATCAAGAACTCCTATATGGCTTAATGCGGTGGCTCACACCTGTAATCCCAGCACTTTGGGAGGCAGAGTTGGGTGGATCACAAGGTCAGGAGTTCGAGACCAGCCTGACCAACATGGTAAAACCATGTCTCTACTAAAAATACAAAAATTAGCTGGGGGTGGTGGCAGGTGCCTGTAATCCCAGCTACTCAGGAGGCTGAGGCAGGAGAATCATTTGAACCCAGGAGGTGGAGGTTGCAGTGAGCCGAGATGGCACCACTGCACTCCAGCCTGGGCGACAGAGCAAGACTCTGTCTCAAAAAAAACCAACTCCTATACAACAATTATAAAAGCACAAACAATTCTCTGTAAGGATAATCACACTTTTTCTTAAGGGACATATAGTAAATATTTTTGTCTCTGAGGTCCATACAACCTCTCTTGGACTACTCAACCATTGTTCAAAAGTAGTAATAGAAAATGCATAACAGATTAACCACATTCCAATGAAACTTTATTTACAAAAACAGAGAGCCAGCCCAGTGGCCTTAGCTTGCCAAACCTTCTAATAGACTAAGGATTTGAGTTGAAAATATTTTTAGATTTGAATTTAAATCAGTTTGCTTTGTTACATAATAAAATACTCCAAACTCTCTCTCTCTCTCTCTCTCTCTCTCTCTCTCTCTCTCTCTCTCTCTGTGTGTGTGTCTCTTTTAAACAGAATTTCACTCTTGTTGCTCAGGCTGGAGTGCAGTGGCAGGATCTCAGCTCACTGCAACCTCCACCTCCTAGGCTCAAGAGATTCTCCTGCCTCAGCCTCCCGAGTAGCTGGGACTACAAGCGTGCGGCAACATGCCTGGCTAATTTTTGTATTTTTATTAGAGACAGGGTTTCACCATGTTGGCCAACCTGGTCTCGAACTCGTGACCTCCTGTGATCCACCCGCCTCAGCGTCTCAAAGCGCTGGGATTACAGGCGTGAGCCACCATGCCCGGCCGATATCTCTTGATTCTATGGATCTGCCGGGCGGTTCTTCTAGTCTGGGTCAGCTTAGCAAATCTGTGCTGTCAGTTGGCAGCTTGGCTGGGACTGGAAACTTTAGGATGGCTTCACGCGCATTAATGTTCCTTTGGCCAAAGCAGGTCATATGTCCAAGCCCAGATTCAAGATTCAAGAAGAGATAAATAAACTTCATCTCCCTTTTATTTTTTCAAAACAGTCTTGCTCTGTCTCCCAGGCAATCTTAGCTCACTGCAACCTCCACCTCCCAGGTTCAAGTGACTCTCCGACCTCAGCCCCTGAGTAGGTGGGACTACAGGCACGCATCACCACATCTGGCTAATTTTTCTATTTTTAGTAGAGATGGACAGGGTTTGACCATGTTGTCCAGGCTGGTCTTGAACTCCTGACCTCAAGTGATCCACCTGCCTTAGCCTCCCAGAATGCTGGGATTACAGGTGTGGGCCACCTTCATCTCTTGATAGAAGGAAAAGCAAAGTCAGGAAGCAAAAGGGAGTATAATCCAAGATGGTAGGCATTTATAGCCATTTTACAATTGAATTGTAAGCCTTTCAGTAACCACAATATGAGTTCACAGTCTAGGTAATAATTCAGTGGCTGTACATGTATAACCAAAAATGACTAACTTCTGTTAGCCTCTGTGGTTTGACTCCTAAAGGAAAACTTTCCATTAATAACAAGTTTATAGGCTGGAGACAGTGGCTCACACCTGTAATCCCAACACTTTGGAAGATGAATGCAGGTGGACTGCTTGAGCTTGGGAGTTCAAGACCAGTCTGGGCAACATAGTGAGACCTTGTCTCTACTAAAAATCAAAAAAAATAAAAATAACAAGTTTATACAACAGTCCACTATTTTATTTTTCACAGAACTCTCTTGTCCAAATCTCTTATTCAAATGCATCAACTAAGACACTTCTATAAGCATACTATTTATATCAATGACTCCCAAGAGAACAAGCATTCCTTGTCCCCGAGTCCTACCCAGAGAGATTTTTCTAGAATTGGGGCTGGGGGGAGAGGAAGGTAAGGAATATAATTTGAGAACACTTATTTAGATAAACCACAAAATGTTATAGTTAGCCAATGAAAAACCTATATAACTATCTCTTACAATACAAATTATAGAAAGCATCACATTTATAAAATGGAGACAAGGTTTTTAAAAATTGAGAGTCTGGGTGCAGTGGTGCACACCCCAGTACTTTGGGAGGCCAAGACAGGAGGATCACTCGAGCCCATGAGCTCAAGGCTGCAGTGAGCTAGGATCGTGCAACAGCCCGGCAGCCTGGGTGACAGAGCAAAACCCTGTCTCTTTAAGAATATATATAGATAGTTAAATATGTATGTATGTGTGTGTGCACGTGGGTGTGTATATATGTATATGTATATATACATACACACACACACACATATTCATGTAATATATATGTGTGTGTACGTATGCATGTATATATCATCTAGGTAATGTACATGTATGTATACTATACATGTGTAATATATATGTATGTACACATATATATTATGTAATGTATATATTATATACATGCAATATATATGTGTATATATACACACATACATACATAGAGAGAGAGAGAGAAACAACAACCAGACAGTGGAGAGTTTCCAGTTTCCAGGTATACCCTGAGTTTGGTAGAAGCCATTTCTCTCCAAAAGAGACCCTGTAGGCCACAGTCAGAAAGCCAGCATCCCTGAGAAAGTCACAGAAATATTCTTCTCCTGGCTGAATCCATTCCCTGGTTGGCTGGCACTTGGCAACCTGACAAGTGTTTTACATTCAAAAGGTCAAGCTCTGAGCGAATCTGCCCAGAGGCTCTAGTGAAGAGTGCTTTACCACTCACGCCTGGATGCCCAGGCCTGGCGCCTGTCCCCTGCGCCTGCCATTCTGACAGCCGTGGAAGCAGGACCCAGGTTCCCAGCTTGGGCTGTCAGCACACGCAGGGCAGCCCTTCTGTTGAAGGTCAAAGTCTAATTCTCACTCCAGGGAGCCTTCTCTGTTGCTCTTTCTTCTAGCATGTCCATCTTAATAACTGCTTATATTTTTCTGCTACTTTATAGTCTTCAAGACATTTTCCCCTTCACAATCTTATTTGATTTTCTTAAACATAAGGAGGGTGTCAGAACAATCATGAGTCTTGTTTCAAAAAAAGAAAGACTAGGCAATTGAGTGTTGGGAGAAAAGCATAGGGAGAGAAACATGTGATATTTTTCCTTCCCCATCCTGAAGGTCCCAGCTGATACTCTCATAACAGGTTAACAGGAGAAACGCATAACAAATGTATTTAATCAAAGTTTTATGTGACTGAAAAGTTTCACGTTCAGAATGAAGACCCAAAGATATAGGGAGAGTTGTCCGTTGTTTGTTTATTTGTTTAATGGAGTTTCACTCTTGTTGCCCAGACTGCAGTGCAGTGGGGTGATCTCTGTTCACTGCAACCTCCATCTCCCGGATTCAAGCAATTCTCCTGCCTCAGTCTCCCAAGTAGCTCGAACTACAGGCACATGCCACCATGCCCAGCTAATTTTTGTATTTTTTGTAGAGACAGGGTTTCACCATGTTGGCCAGGCTGGTCTTGAACTCCTGACCTCAGGTCATCCGCCCACCTTGGCCTCCCAAAGTGCTAGGATTACAGGTGTGAGCCACCACGCCCGGCCAGCTGTCCATTTTTATGCTTAGACTGGTTGAAAAATGGACTAAAAGAGTATGACCTAATGCTAATAGACTGTGTGGGGAAGCCCAGCAAGGCCTATGCAGATTCTTCTTGCCCTTTTTGTTGTAGCATTTCTTCCTCCCAGGTATGGATGGGGCAGGATCCCTCTAGAATGACAGTCTTCTGACCTAATATTGCCATGGATAAGCCAGAGAATTTCTTTATAGCCAGTTCCTAGCCAGAATGGTAAAGAAAGTTTAAAGTAATTATCTAGTTTTTATGACTGGCTTTGGAAAAAAGATCCAGTTTCTATGACCCACCTTGGGGAAGAGAAATTCTGGTTTCTATCACTTGCTTCAAGAGAGGATGAGGGGTAAGAGACAGCAAGGCAGAGGATCTGAAAGACCTTGGTTCTGAGGATGCTTCTGAGGCCTTCTGGCATCCTTTAATTGATCACTTCTCAACCTTTTGGCTAAGATCAAGTGTAGTTTCCGTTCTTATCAGTTTAATACCTGATATGTCCTCTATCCGAGGGCAATATATTAAATGGATTTTTGGAGCAGGGAGATAAAATAGGAGCTTGCTCCATCCACTCCACATATTGACTTGGTGCTGCAGTACCTCCAGGAGCACTGCTCCAGGAGGTTTTCATTTTTAATCCTTTAATTTAAAGTGCTCACTATGCCAAAGTGCCATCATTTGAAGTATGACTTTCTGAACCCCAACAAAAGTATAATATAGTGGTTAAAAGCAAAGGCCCCAGAGCTGGCCTTCTGCCCATTAATCACTAGGTAATCTGGGCACACTAATCCCTCTGACTCAGGTTTCCTACATAGAAACTAGAGATGATAATTTCCCTATCTCATAAGTCTTTTTTGCAAAAACAAAGTATAAAAATATAAGTAAAATGTCTAGCATATAACAATAGCATAATAAATCACCAGTATTGTTTTGATTATTTGTATTGCTTTTGTTATTATTACATACCTAGTGATCCAACACTTGATATGTGATAACGCTAGCTGTGTGGCACAATGGAGACATACACCCATGACCTGAGTCATACCACCTACCTCCAACTCTCAATAAAGAGAGTGGGAGCTCTGGCGGTCCTGCTCTCTCAAGTGAATGCAAACTATTCCATGAGGTGTGGTCTAGGGTTTTCCATTAGACTGTTTTTGTTGTGTTCTTCTTCTTCCTCCTCCTCCTCCTTCTTCTTCTTCCTCTTCTCCTTCCTTCCTTCCTTCTTCCTTCTTTCTTCTTCTTCTTTCATCTTCTTTTCTTCTTCTTCATTTAGAGACAGGGTCTCACTCTGTTGCCCAGGCTGGAGTGCAATGGCACAATCATAGCTCACTGCAGCCTTGAACTCCTAGGCTCAAGCAATCTTCCTCCCTCAGCCTCCCACATTCTTAGGACTGCAGACATGCACCATTACACCCAGCCATACCCATCTTCTTGAAAGAAAACTTCTTCCTTATGGCTTGCTGAAACTTCAGAAAAGAACTCCAGGGTCCCAAACTCTTTTAGGTATGGGCAAAAAAAAAAAAAGTTTCACCCAAAACTGGGTTTGTCTTTAGAATCCTGTTAGCCTTTCCCTCCACAACCTAGTAGTCTATTCCAGGAAGGTCAGTATTCCCAAATAAATTAACTCTATCTATGATCGAAGTTCTTCTTATAGCCAGGAGTTTCAAATCCTTTTTCTATTAACCTTTCATCAAATTTGCTCAAAAATCACCAACTTTTAACTGTTCCAGTTCTTTTTCCTCTTTCATCCCTGGGTAATTACTAATGGATATGTTAGTGAGCAGGGAAAGATTACAAGATCAGCAAACAGAAGAAGATGGAAAACTGAGCATCCATGTGACCCAGTAATCTGGTTGCAAATCTATGAATAATTCACAGTTAACTTTGCCCACATGAAAGAAAATGAGAGATGTGTAGTTACATCATGAAAAACAAACACAAGAGGAAAAGAATTAAATGTCAAATACAATCATGACTATATAGGGGGTAAAAAAGCAAATAAGAGAAAAAAATGAAAAGGAGAGAGCCAGGATCCCAGGAAATACATTAAACCATGACTATGAAAGACAAAGAGAATATGAAGCAAAAAATGTAATATAGAAGTCTACCTTACTACACTGTGTATAGCAAAAAAAAAAACCCAGTAAATAATGGATCTCCCACTACCATTAAATTGACTTCAAGTTGCTGTTGTTTCTAATTTACATATGCCTGAATCAAATGTGATGGTGGAAGTATTTTTTAATGCCATTTACATGCCACAGAAATATTGTAACCAGAATAAAAGATTATTGATCATTTCCAATAGCTTCCTCTAAAGTATACGCCAAACCTCACAGAAGGTATATGTGAGAGTCATTTGAATTTCAAATGCATTTACAAGGGTCAGCGCTATCACAGTCTGTAGCAAGTGGATCTGTAATGAGGAGGTATTCCAGACCAATTGTTTCCAAATTATGCTTTTAGATTATCTTCATTTCTCTTTTGAAAATATGTCCTATTATTAATAGCATAGACTAAGAAACCATTGACGTTTCTGACATTGAATTATATCTCTGGTTTTACAGTTAATCTCTTTCTCCTGCTTTTACACACCAGCCTAGCTACAAGAGACTTATACCCTTATTGTCTCTAGTAAACTCCTATAAGCTTTCAAACCCCAGCTCAATTATGACCTGCTCTGCAAAACCTTTGCCAGCACTCCCAGGTGGAGTAGAAATCCCTGCTCAGGCCAGGTGTGGTGGCTCATGTCTGTAATCCCAACACTTTGGGAGGCCGAGGCAGGCAGATCACGAGGTCAGGAGTTCGAGACTAGCCTGACCAACATGGAGAAACTCATCACCGTGAGAAATATCTCTAAAATGTATTTTGATTCATCCCTCCCTTCTCGTCCTCCCTCTTTCCTTCCCTAAAATACAAAATTAGCCTACTACTAAAATACAAAAATTAGCCCGGCATGGTGATGGGCACCTGTAGTCCCAGCTACTCAGGAGGCTGAAGCAAGAGAATCGCTTGAACCCGGAGGCGGAGGTTGCAGTGAGCCGAGATCGCGCCACTGTACTCTAGCCTGAGCGACAGCAAGACTCCATCTCAAAAAAAAACAAAAGAAAAAAAGAAATCCCTGCTCGGCACTCTCATCACCCTGTGTGTGTGCATCTATTCTACATGCAGCTTCAACAAGAGTCTTCTCTTCCAGCACCTAAACTCTCCAGGTCAAGATATAGCCACAGTGCTTGTATGTATGAATTGGACTAATAGTTAAGTAACAGAGACCTATGAGAGCTAATTTAAATTCAAAGACGGGGAGGGAGGCATATTACCACAAGCCTACATGGGAATCTCATTGATTCCAAGCCAAGCTTCAGAGAAAGTCTGATAAAAGGCATGGAAAACCATCTGGGATTCAAATCACACTCCCATCTTCCATGACCAATTCTTCCTAACATCTGCTTTACTCTTTAAACTACAGATAATACAACAAAAGAACAGGGTGGTGGTGGAGAGACTACATTTCGCCACAATTTTTGCACCTACAGGGGACAAGTCCAGCGATACAAAAAGATCAACCCCTTGTTGTCTCCCCTTCAGTCCAATTCCAAATTCCAGGGAGGGAACTGAATTGCCCAGCTTGAGTGAGGTGTCCACCATGATCCCATTGCTATGTTCAGGTGGCCAGGGAAATATGGTTCAAACACAAGTAGTGGGGAACACTAAGAAGAGGAGCAGAAAAGCAGGGAGAATCACTGTGAGTCAAGCAGATACCCCAAAAGGTGAATCCTACACAGGTGTTTTGTTGGATAAAAGGGAAGGAGGGCAGGAAAGGAGAGAAGGAAAGAGGGAGGGCGAGAAGGGAGGGATGAATCAAAATACATTTTAGAGGCATTTTTCATGGTGATGAGTCAAAGTAGGAAGAACTTAGTGTCTTATTAGGGATGGTCATGAAATCCAGTGGCAGTGACATCATCGAATACGTATGCCTATGATGATGTGCATCTGCATGTAGTAGCCACTGATATGGACTCTTACATTTGAGAACATGTAAGCTAATCAATAGCTTGGATTTGCAGTTTAGGAAAAATCAAAAATATGTATAGAACCCAAAACCCACAATCTATGCTGTCAGTGACATCTGCTCCAAACAATCCAGAGGGCTTTCATGCTTAGTAGCCATCAAAACCTACTGGGAGGTAGAAGAGAAACCCATTTCTACTCACTGAAGTAAACGTGTGCTCACAGCAAACAATTAGCAGCCCTTTGGGCATAAGACTGTCAAAAAGACTAAAGCCTGGGTATGGTCAAGGTTTCCCAAAGTATAGTCCACAGTGGAATCTCAGCCAAGAAATCTGCATATTTAACAAGTTCTTGGGGGGCTTTTTTTTTTTTTCTGACACAGGGTCTTGCTCGGTTACCCAGACTGGAGTGCAGTAGTATGCTCAGGGTTCACTGCAGCCTCGACTCCTAAACTCAAGCAATCCTCCTACCTCAGCCACCTTAGTAGCTGGGACTACAGGTATGCACTACTACACCCAGCTGATTTTTGTAGGAACAGGATTTTGCCATGTTTCCAAGGTTGGTCGTGAACTCCTGAGCTCAAGTGATCCTCCCACTTCCACCTCCCGGAGTGCTGGGATTGCAGGAGTGAGCCGCCAAGCCCAGCCTGGGAAGCTTCTTATGCACAGCACCACTGTGTAGCCTCTAAAATGATTTCCAATGACCCCCAAGCTATACCCTTTTGCATTTCACTCTCACGTTAAACTTGGTTTGATCTGTATTACCATAGCATATAGCAGAAATGATAATACTTCACTTCCAAGATTAGGTTGTAAAATATTTTGGCTTTTGTCTTGAGGGCTCTCTTTGTCTCTCTCTCTCTCCCTCTCTCTTTCTCTTTTTTTAGGTAACCATTCCCACTGGGGACAGCCATGTCATGAACAGCTCCCATGGAGAGAACCACATGGCAAGCAGCTGAAGTGCCTGCCAACAGCCTCATGAATGAGATTAGAAGCGGATACTCCAGCTCCTTCAGAAACTGCAGCACTGGCTGACAGCTTGACTGCCACATCCTAAGAGACTCTGAAATCAGAACCACTTGGCTAACCATTCCCAGATTCTTAAAACTCAGAAGCCATGTGAGATCATAAATGTTCATTGTTTTATTGTTTTAATTGGCTACATTTGGGGGTAATTTATTACACAGCAATAGATAAATAATGCAGGTAGCTAGTCTCCAAAGATGGCCCCTTCCTGTCCTTACATACTGCTCCTCACATCAAGAGATGGAGATTATTTTTCCTTTCTTTACATTTGAGCTGGCCCCGTGACTGGTTTGAACAATAGAATGCAGCAGAAGTGACATTCTGGGACTTTCGAGCCCAGCTTTTAAGAGAACTGGCAGTTAGCTACCTCTTGGACCCCAGACACATGCTGTGAGCAGCCAAAGCCACATGGAAAGAGTATGGAGAGGAGAACAGAAGTGCCTGTTTGGCAGCTCCAGCTGAGCTCCCAGCCAGCAGTCAGCACTGACTGCCTGCCTTGTGAGTGAGTCCTCCTGAATGTCCCACCCAGTTGAGCCCCCTAGATGACTGCAGTCCCCACCAACACCATGTGAAGCAGAACTGCCCAGTCACCCCAAAGAACTGTGAAAAACAAATGGTTGTTATTTTAAGTCACTAAATGTGGAGAGTAGTTTTCAGGTAGCAATAAATAATCAAGACATACTAACTTTTTTTTTTTTTTGAGAAAGAGTCTCACTCTGATGCCCAGGCTAGAGTGCAATGCCATGATCTCAGCTCACTGCAACCTCCACCTTCTACATTCAAGCAATTCTGCCTCAGCCTCCTGAATAGCTGGGACTACAGGCACCTACTACCAAGCTTGGCTAACCTCTGTACTTTTAGTAGAGACAGGGTTTCACCATATTGGCCAGGCTGGTCTCAAACTCCTGATCTTGTGATCCGCCTGCCTCAGCCTCCCAAAGTGCTAGGATTGCAGACATGAGCCACCATGCCTGGCCAGACATACTGTTTAAACTGCTCAATTTGTTCTCTAATGATTAGATTCTGAGCATCCATCTATAAGTGGAATATAGACATCTGTCCAAGGGACTTTTCCAGGCAAGGAATACATACCTTGTAAGACTGTCTTGTACCTTGCATTTCCTTTGAATTCACCAGGATGCTGGGAAGGCTTTTTGATGCTGGTTCCTCCAGTTTCTTCTCTGCTTCTAACAAAAGCACAAAGAACTAACATTAACTGAGCTCTACTAGTCCCTGGCACTGACCTCGTTTACCTCTATTAATTTATTAAATTATTGGCTGGGGCGTGGTAGCTCACACCTATTATCCCAGCACTTTGGGAGGCCAAAGTGGGCAGATCATTTGAGGTCAGGAGTTCAAGACCAGCCTGGCCAACATGGTGAAACCCCATCTCTACTGAAAATGAGAAAAAAAAATTGGCCAGGTGTGGTGGCAGACACCTGTAATCCCAGCTAATGGGGAGGCTGAGGCAGGAGAATTGCTCGAACCTGGGAGGTGGAGGTTGCAGTGAACTGAGATCAGGCCACTGCACTCCAGTCTGGGTGACATAGCAAGACTCAACCTAAAAAACATATATATAGATTAATTATTATAGCAACAATAAGAGCTAGAACAACAGGATCTAGCTCTTAGTGTTGCTATAATAATTAATATAATAATCTCCTCCATTTTCCATATGGGAAAACTAAGGCCTACAGAGATAAAGAACTTGACCAAGCTCACACAGAGCTCATAGGCAATAAAGCCAGCAGTGGGGCCAGGCACAATGGCTCACGCCTGTAATTCCAGCACTTTGGGAAGTCGAGGCGGGAGGATCATGAGGCCAGGAGATTGAGACCATCCTGGCTAAGACAGTGAAACTCCATCTCTACTAAAAATACAAAAAAAATAGCCAGGTATGGTGGCGTGCACCTGTAGTCCCAGCTACGGAGGCTGAGGCAGAAGAATCACTTGAACCCAGGAGGCAGAGGTTGCAGTGAGTCGAGATCACCCATTGCACTCCAGCCTAGGTGACAAAGCAAGACTCTGCCTCCAAAAAAAAAAAAAAAACAGTAGTGGGTGGGACTCAGTCAGTCCAACTCCACATCCATGCTTCACCGCTGCTCCACTCTACACTCAATCATAGGAGGCAGGATGCTGTCATTACCCCCATTTTAGAGACAGGAACCTGAAGCTTATGGACCATGAGTCACTGGGACAAACTTCACACAATTAATAAAGGGAAGCTCTAGAAGGAAACTTCCCCTTTCACCTATGCTCTTAAACACAACCAATTTACATCCCCACCTTTGCTGAACATGTAGATTGTAGGAAGGGTCTGGTCCAGTCATATAATCTCCACTCTGTTAGGCTCTACCTTCCAGGCTCTTCTAGGCTGTACCTTAGGAACTATATTTTAAGGAGAAGACAAGTCAAGGAATCACATATCTATGGTGTCAATTTGACAGCTCCTGGAACTGCTTTTGTTTTTTATTTTGTTTTTGTTTTTTGAGACAGGAACCCCTTCTGTTACCTAGGCTACAGTGCAGTGGTGCAATCACAGCTCACTATAGCTTCAACCTCCTGAGCTCAAGCAATCCTCCTGCCCAAGCCCCCCAAGTAGCAGGGATCACGGGTGTGTGCCACCACACCTTGCTAATTTTTTATTTTTAATAAAGATGGAGTCTCATCATGTTGCCCAGGCTGGTCTCAAACTTCTGGGCTTCTCACTTCAGCCTCCCAAATTGTTGGGATTACAGGCATGAGCCACCACTTCCAGCCTAGCTCCTGAATCTTCTCTGCCCCACTTTTGGAGATCATCAGAACTTAGAAACATTATCTTGTTTCTTTACAAACAGCTGGTCTAGGCCAGGCACAGTGGCTCACACCTGTAATCCCAGCACTTTGGGAGTCTGAGGTGGATAGATCTTGAGGTCAGGAGTTCAAGACCAACCTGGCCAACATGGTGAAACCCCATCTCTACTAAAAGTACAAAAATTAGCCGGGCATGGTGGCATGAGTCTGTAATCCCAGCTACTCAGGAGGCTGAGGCAGAAGAATTACTTGAACCCAGGAGGCGGAGGTTGCAGTGAGCCGAGATCATGCCGCTGCACTCCAGCCTGGGTGACAGAGCAAGACTTCATCTCAATAAATAAATAAACAAACAAACAGCTGGGCCATTTTCTGGGGCTCAAGAAACTAACCATATTTCAAAGTTCAAAGGAAAAGAAAAAGTCAGCAAATTCACAGATCTACAAGAGAGCAGTATTTCCTGTTTAACTACTCTCATCCTGAAACAAATTAAAAAAAAAAAAAAAAACCCATTTGCTCTCTCCTCATTTTTCTGTGAACATCCTCCATCAAGAAACTTGAGTATTTTTCACATCCATGCTCTACAGACAGGAAGTAAAAGAAAGCAAACTTTTCCTCATACAAAATCTCACTTGATTCTCATGAGGTTTTTTTTTTATGAGTTTTTGTTTGTTTGTTTTTTGAGACGAAGTCTCACTCTGTCACACAGGCTGGAGTGCTGGAGTGCAGTGGCATGATCTCGGCTCACTGCAACTTCTGCCTCCCAAGTTCAAGAGATCTTCATGCCTCAGCCTCCCAAGTAGCTGGGATTAAAGATGTGCACCACCAACCCCAGCTAAATTTTGTATTTTTTTAGAGATGTTGTTTCACCATGTTGGCCAGGCTGGTCTCAGACTCCTGATCTCATGTGATCCATCCATTTCAGGCTTCCAAAGCACTGGGATTACAGGTATGAGCCACCTCACCCAGGCTTCTAATGAGTTTCTTTTAATAGCAAAAGGTATTTACATATGTAGCACGAAGATTTATTGAGAATTTACTATAGCAGGAAAATCTACTGACATATTTTTGTGTCTATTTCTTCTTGTCTATCAGGAAGGAATTAATGGTATTTGCCCCATCCTGGGGGGCATTTGTTCTAGGGCCAAAAGAGAAAGCTGACAGCAGTGGGGCCAGGAGAACACCCTGATTACGTCCCCAAATCAGACTTAGCGTCCTGAAGGAATTACCCAGTGGTCAGGTCTTCAGTGGAGGTACATCCTTTCTAAATAGGGCCATATTCAACTGACCGAGCAGAGGGGTCCGGGCAAAACATTCTAGGAACAACTACTTTGCAACTAGCTATGTTGTTCCAGAGTGGGAGGACTGGCCAGCTGGTGCTTTGGTGCTCTGAGGGTAACCTCAGGTGAGATTCTGCAGGCTTTGGGTTGGGGGATAGGGGAGACCTGGTGCCTCCTCCCCCAGGAGAAGTGGCTAAGGCCTGAGTCCCAAGTGCCGTGGCTTCAGAAGCCTTAGCAACAATCCTATGGCTGAGCTTGACACCATAGTGACCATCTCACATTGAGTGCCAGAAATCTTCGCCATTTTTCTGGACTACATAAGCCATTGATATGACTCTGATGAGTGGAGGAGCACCAGGGCTCTTGTCTCACACATCGAATTAGATAAAACAGCATGGACACATGTGGAGTGGTTTTAAGGAGCAGAGTTTAATAGGCAAGAAGGGGCAATAAGGAAGGGAAAAGGAAAAATCTCCCCTATACAGAGACAGAGGGAGGGAGGCTCCAAAGCCGAGAGAGGGAACCTCACCTGCCACAGATACCAGCCAGGTATGTATACAGAGGCTGAGGGAGGCTATGTCTGATTTGCATAGGGCTGAGGGGATTGGTTTAACTAGGCATGTCATTCCTGGTCTGTGGAAAAAGTTGGCCCTCCCACCCTAGTCTTTTAATATGCAAATGCAAGGCGCCATGATGTTCTACACAGGGGGGATATGTAGGGGCAGCTGTATTGCCAGGAACATGTGGGACAAGGGCAAGATGAAAAGGGTGGGAATCCCCATGTTTGGGTGGACCTAGTTTTTTTTGTTTTTTTTTTAATTGCATATTAAAGGTTGCTGGCCTGGCTCTAAGAGCAGGGGCTTCACAATAAACTTTTTCAAGATGCTTTTAAAAATGAAAACTTCCCAAGGACCCCTTTTCCTATCTGCCTAAAATAATTTCTTAATAACTCCTACAACACCATGAGATCTCAAACCTAACTATCCAATGAAAGGGAGCCCCTGCCTCCCTGGCCCATGGAAACACACAAATGACTGTATCTACCTTGTCAACCTTGGCAGGTGAAGTCTGAGCCAGATTTACTATTTTTTAAATAATGTAAAAACATGGCATTGTCTGCACCCCTCCATCATAAAACAGATCATACCTTTTGCAACACACATTTCCCACCACACAGAAAAAAAAATCACAATTTTACATAAATCTCAGTTTCTTAGATATTAACCTCTTCTCCTCTTTCCTCCTCTGTTTCCCTGACATCTTTCCTATTGCATAATATTAGACTTTAAGCAGGTCAGCTCTTATTTCTTTCACACACTTGCTTGTTTTATTACCTTCTCTGAGCTTCCAGAATGTCATTGTTTCCATCGCACAGCATTTTTCCTCCCTCAGATCCACGTTCACAGAATGCCTGCTAGCCTCTGAGCACTGGTCAGCAAATCAGCACCCACAGGCCCAATTCTGCCCATAGCCTGTGTTTGTAAATAAAGTTACATTGGAATATAGCTTCATTCATTCAATCAGGTATAAACCAAAAATAAAATTCTAAGCACTTCAATGGACTGATGGATGCTCTACCTCCAGCCAAGAGTATTCCAAAGTAGACCTGAAAATCTAGTTTGGGCCATGATGGAAGTGGAGGATGGGATGTGCCTCATGATGGTCTTCTCCCTTTGGAATTCAGGCAGAACTGACCAGCATTAACACTGAAACAGAGATTTTAAGACAGACAGAACAGACTCTTTGTAGCAGTAAGATAGAAAATTCCAACTATAAGGTCTTTTAGGCTGACTGATGGCACCATGGACGCCATGGCAACCCCCAAGACCCGCATGTACACCTCTGGATGGCCTCCCAGAATTAGAAAAACTGAAGTAATTGGAAGACCACGAAAAGAGGAAGAATGATCAACCGCTGCAGCAATTAACTTGAGAAATACTTCCATTGTTCCTTATTCTCGTCTTAATTGATAAGGGAATTGGACTTCGTAACCAACTTTGGTCAACCTAGAGACTCCAGACCCTATAATTCCCTCCCAGCTTGCAAAAATAATGCCCTAAACTGTAACTTCTGTAACTTTCCACTGCCTACCCCAAACCTATAAAACCAACTCCTATCCCACTGCCCTCCGCCCTCCACCGACTCTCCTTTCTGACTCAGCATACCACACCCAGGTGAATAAACAGCTGTGTTGCTTACACGAAGCCTGTTTGGGGGGCTCTCTTCATTCAGAGCACACATTTTGACACCAACTTGACTCTGGTATAGCATCACGTGACAGATAGAAATTGAAGTATTTTGCCCTGAAATATATTTCCTAGACATACTTTGAAATGGCCCTTAAAACTGTCTCTTGTGGGAAAATCAACATTCTGTAGAGAATCCTCTTCCCTTTCCAAGTCTTTTCCCTGATCCAGAAGAGAATTAACTAAGAGTTTGGCACCTTTTTAGGTCTGATAAGAGCCCTAAAGCCTGCTACCTGGAGGCTGCATCTGCACAATAAAACCTTGATCTCCACAACGCCTTATCTAAACCCAGACATTCCTTTCTATTGATTCCAGGTCTTTAGCTAGTAACTCTTTCAACCAATTGCCAATCAAAAAATCTTTTGAGGCCAGGATGGTGGCTCACGCCTGTAATCCCAGAACTTTGGGAGGCCTAGGCAGGTGGATCACTTGAGGTCAGGAGTTTGAGACCAGCCTGGCCAACATGGCGAAACCCCGTCTCTACTAAAAATACAAAAATTTGCCAAGTGTGGTGGCAAGTGCCTGTAATCCCAGCTACTTGGGAGGCTGAGACAGGAGAATCACTTAAACCTGGGAGGCAGAGGTTGCAGTGAGCCAAGGTCACCTCACTGCTCTCCAGCCTGAGTGACATAGCAAGACTCTGTCTCAAAAAAAAAAAAAAAGAAAGAAAACAAAACAAAATATTTGCCTCCACTTATGACCTGGAAGCCTCTCCCTTCAAGATGTCCCATGTTTCCAGACTGAACCAATATATATCCTATATGTATTGATTGATATCTTATGTCTTTCTAAAACATAAAACCAAGCAGTAGGCCCACCACCTTGAGTACATGTTCTCAGGATCTCCTGGGTCTATGTCATATTTAGCTCAGAGCAAATCTCTTCAAATAGTTTACAGTTTGACTCTTTTCATTGACACAGGTGTTGTCTATGGCTGTTCCAAACTACAATGGCACCTTTGGGTCTTCCCAACAAAGACTCTCAAATCCTAAAATGTCCACTATTGGGCCTCTTTTGGAAAATGTTTGTCAGCTTCTCATCCAGCAGAAGAAAAACATATGTTGTACTGTATATTGTTAACCTACATTTTATTCATCTTTGGATGCTATTTTGTTTTTTGTATCTTGGTTTTTTTTGAGACAGAGTTTCGCCCAGGCTGGAGTGCAGTGACACGTTCTTGGCTCACTGCAACCTCCACCTTCAGGTTTCAAATGATTCTCCTGCCTCAGCCTCCTGAGTAGCTGGGATTACAGGTGACTGCCACCATCCCCAGCTAATTTTTGTATTTTTAGTAGTCACGGGGTTTCACCAGGTTGACCAGTTGGGTCTTAAACTTCTGACCTCAGGTGATCTACCCACCTGGGCCTTCCAAAGTGCTGGGATTACAAGCATGAGCCACGGCACTCGGCTGGATATTATTTTAATAGAGGTCACTGCAAAGTGTTCTGGAAGCACCATTAGGTTTTCAATCATCCCATGGCTTATAGCTGCCATCCTAGCTGAGGCCTCACATTGCAGACAGCAAACAACCATTCAAGCTATATCATGCCAAAAATAAGAATTTTTTAATAAAATAATGTGATACTATTTTCTTCTTAGAATTCAATCAGATAACAAAAGCTGTACCAGTATTATAGAATAAAGTTTATTAAATTTATTATAGAAGTCATACTTTACACAATTGTGGGAGGGGCTAGGAAAGTAAGGTCTAAATACGGCAACTGGAGAATCAGTGGCAGGTTTCTAACCAGCTTGGCCTCGGAGGGGACAAGCCAGAACAGAGTGAAGAAACAGTGAGGGCACGAGCTTGAAATACAAGCAAAGCCTGTATCAACTCACGTCTATATTGACATCATCTGTTACCTCCTCCCTTTTGCAAGAGTCCCACTTGCACCCATTCAAAGAACAGAAATGCATCTCAGAATTCCCAACTTTCGAGAACTTGTAATGCTTTGCTTTACATTGCCGTGAGAGGGGGTCCTCTTTCAAACCCTCATTTTCATCCTTGTACGTAAGAAGGAGCAATGATATTCTGTAGGTTGATGCAAAAGTAATTGTGTCTTGTGCCCTTAAAAGTAATGGCAAAAACTGGGCATAGTGGCTCACACCTGTAAGCCCAGCAGTTCAGGAGGCCGCAGCGGGTAGATCAGGAGGTCAGGAGTTGGAGACCAGCCTGACCAACATGGTGTAACCTTGTCTCTACTAAAAATACAAAAATTAGCCGGGCGTAGTAGCAGTTGCCTGTAATCCCAGCTACTCAGGAGGCTGAGGCAGGAGAAGCACTTGAACCCAGGAGGCGGAGGTTGCAGTGAGTCGAGATCACACCACTGCACTTCAGCCTGGGCAACAGAGCAAGACTCCATCTCAAAAAAAAACCGTAATGACAAAAACCGCAATTACTTTTCCACCAACCTAATAGGTTTTCTTCTCTGCAGCAGTTCCTGTCTCATTCAGAATAAGGATTCAAGTCTCAACCATATCAATTTTGACCACAGATTCTTTCAAATTTCCAGAACAGTGATTGAGTGAGTGAAGATTCTAAAACACACTTGCAAGTTCAATGACATTTCTCCCACCAAAAGCGGAGTCTAATTCAACCTCCTCTTGATTATGGGCTGGCCATAATGACTTCTTCAAAGGGAGAGAAGATAGTAGAAGGATGCCAGGCAACTTAAGAAGCTTGTCACAAAAAGCAATACAGGCCAGGCATGGTGGCTCATGCTTGTAATCCCAGCACTTTGGGAGGCTGAGGCAAGAGGACTGCTTGAGTCCACGAGTTCAAGACCAGCCTGTGCAACATACCGAAACCCCATCTCTTGGTTTTTTTTGGGTTTTGTTTTTTTTTTTGTAGAGACGGGGTTTCACCATGTTGGCCAGGCTGGTCTTGAACTCCTGACAGGTGATCCACCCGCCTCAGCCTCCAAAAGTGTAGGGATTACAGGCGTGAGCCACCACACCTGGCCGAAAAACCCCATCTCTACAGAAAAAACAAAAATGTGCTGAGCATGATGGTGCACCTATAGTCCCAGCTACTTCTGAGGCTGAGGTGAAAGGATTGCTTGAGTCCAGGCAGTCGAGGCTGCAGTGTGCTGTGATCATGCCACTGCACTCAGCCTGGGCAACAAAGTGAGACCTTGTCTCAAAGAAAAAAAAAAAAAGGCCAGGCACAGTGCCTCACGCCTGTAATCCCAGCACTTTGGGAGGCTGAGGCAGGTGGATCACCTGAGGTCAGGAGTTCGAGACCAGCCTGCCCAACATGGTGAAACCCCATCTCTATTAAAGATACAAAAATTAGCTGGGCATGGTGGCGGGCACCTGTAATCAGCTACTTAGGAGGCTGAGGCAGAGAGAACTGCTTGAACCCAGGAGGCAGAGGTTACAGTGAGCAGAAATTGCATTGCTGTACTCCAGCCTGGGCAACAGAGCAAGACTTTGTGTCAAAAAAAAAAAAAAAAGAAAGAAAAAAAAGAAATGCAAATTCCATGTGGCTTTTTCTCTGTCCTTAGTACACACATCTCTGGAGCCCTGAGCCATCATGTAAGCAGTTTGATTACCCTGAAGCCACCATTCTGGAGAGATTACTTAGAGACACCACATAAAGCTCAAGAGAGATGTCTGAGGAGCCCTGCTTCATCCAGTCCCTGGCCATTCAAGGTTCTTAGCCTAGGCTAGGAGCAGCTCTCAGATATTTCTACTCCAGCCTCCTACCTACCCTGCCAACACAAAGAAGAGGAGAAATGAGCTTTCTCCACCAAACCTAGTTCAGACTGCACATCTGTGAGGGGTTGGGGGGAGATGTTGTTGAGTCTGAAGCCATAAGTTTTGGGGTGGTTTATTATGTATCCATAGTAACTGAAGCAGGATGCAAAGGAATTTTCCAAATAAACAATAGAGTTTTAACTCAGAACAGAGTTAGGTTGAGCTGCCTAAGATAAAAATGTATATATACCAATCTATCACTTTGGAATTTCATTCATCCATGTCATTCAGCTAGCCATCCAACAAATATTTATGAAGTGCCTCCTTTGTGTGCTGGGGATTCAGTGGCAAACACAGACATGATCTCTATCTTGATGGAGCTTCCGCGCTTTAACCATGGGTTAAAGAGACATTGACAAGTAATTTATGAGTGTTAGAAAAGGGAGAAGCCCAGGATGCTTTGAGCTCTTGTCAGATAATAAGTCACATGTCTGTTCTGGAAAGTCCTTAAAGATACATTTTCCTTAATTACTAAGCGCTGTTTGGGTTCTGGCAATGTTCCAGATACGCAGAGCAAAAGAAAAGATATAAATTCACAATCTCAGCAAATGCAGGCTGCTAGGTTATAAGGGTTTATGGTGGCTGCTTTCAACTCCAACAGTCAGCTGTCCTTTCTCTGGATCAAACATACATAGACAAGATGCTAATTGTATGCGTTTTCCTGTTCCTACTTTGAAATTATTTATAATGATGAAACTATAAGATCATCTTGTCTAAGAATCACTGCCATGCAGAGTGGCTTTAGTTGGGTTGCAATTTGAAATTACTCACAAGATCTATACTAAAAGCTAAAAGCTTTCTTATCAGGCTGCTGGTAATGAAGTTTGCTAACCATTCTAGTACATAAAGTAGAATTATGAAAACGGATTCAGTCTAATTATCAAAGGGTCAGGTTTTTTTCTGCTGTTCTCAAAATGTAGCCATTGAAGTGGCTTGAAAATTCGTTGTCCAGAATTTAAATTACCTATTGCCAAGGCTCAGTGACTGCTCCAGGAATGAATGAAAGTACTTAAAATCTCCGGACTGTTTGATTACAGGTACCCGTCCGTCGTTTGCTCAGTCATGTACAACTGTGCAATTAAAACAAATGGTGGTGTATAAAAGGCTGACTGAGGTAAATTTGGCCTATGGGCAGAGTGCCAGTCTGTTAGAAGGAAGTGCCAGGCATGATGGGGAAAGCAATGAACAAAAAAGACACGGGCCCCTGTGCGATGCTCTCCTGGTGCTGACAGTCTAGCAGGGAAAGACAGCAAGTGGGCACCTGGGATAGGGTTTGTAAGAGCTGAGTTGCAGGGGAACCGTTCAGTGTGCTGTATCACAGAGAACTAGCCCAAGGATGTGACCTCTAAGCTGAAGTTTGTGTAGAAGTCACAAGCTAAAGCCGAGGGGGACAAAGAAGAAAAGAAAGTATGGTTCCAGTTGAGTGAGATATGGGCTAAGATGCACAAGATACTCAGAATTTTATAGAAACTGAAAAAAATTCAGCAGGGCTGGAAGAGTAAGAGAGATAAGGCTGAACAGGTAGGGAAAGGGCTAGCCAGGTCCTGAAGGGCCATGTAAGCCATTTCAAAGAGATTCAACTTGCTCTTCCTCAGATTTCATAAACAGCATGAAATCAACATGTTCAGCTAGCATCTTTTAAAAAGAGAGATTCACTTCTTTTTTTCTTTTAAGGCAGTCTCACTCCGTTGCCCAGGCTGGAGGGCAATGGCACAATCTCGGCTCATGCAGCCTTTGCCTCCCAAGTAGCTAGGATTACAGGCATACACCATCACACCTGGCTAATTTTTGTATTTTTAGTAGAGACAGCTGGGGCAGGGGGGTGGGGGGGCATTGCACCATATTGGCCAAGCTGGTCTCAAACTCCTGGGCTCAAGTGATCTGCCTGCCTCAGCTGCCAAAGTGCTGGGATTATAGACATAAGCCATCATGCCTGGCCAAGAGATTCACTTTTATGAGGATCTCTAAACATCAGATGAATGGAAAAATCTGTTTTTCTCTGGTCTTAGGTCAAGAAGGCAGAGAATATGGAGCTCCCTTTCTCATGCTCAAGTTTTTCTTCCAAAGACTGGTAGCTGTTTCCTCCTTTACCCACTTAGTCTTGACCTCTCTCGGCCCAGCAGATAAGAAACAAAGGCCACAGAATTAAGTCTGAAAGATTAGGAAATAGCATTCTCTATTCTTAGGAAATTTTCCAACAAAAAGAATAAAGATTACTATTTCAGACAAGCACAAGAATAGGTAACTATTGAGAGTTTAGAATTGTCTGATTTTCTTTTTAAGAAAGATTCCTACATACAACATTTGTACCTTTTTTCTGGGTCTAAGAAAAATTGATGTATCTTATAGTTTAATGCCTGGCACACGTGAATACAGCATCAGCACTTCGTAGCAACCATTTTTACTAGGGACAAAGTAGTTGTGCATATTTAAATTTACTATGTAATAGAAAAGCCAATTCCCATGAAAGTTGCCTTGTTTGCAGAAAGGGCCTGAGCCAAGTGTACCTCTCCTATACTGAGTGCTAGACATTTAGTGTACCCAGCATGGTGCCAGGAGGTGAGAAAAGAGATGAATTAAATACAGCCTACAGGCCATTGAAAGTCCAAGCACAGGCCCGATGACATAGAACAGGCAGAGCTTCTGGAGCAAACACAATTCCGTCATCTGGAAAAACTTCCCATTTCCTGTTTGCCAAACCAACCACTGGAAACTCAGAATAAAAAAGGCCTGAAACTTAAAACTGATGAAGCAAAAAGGCAAGTATGAGTTTCCTATTGCTGCTGTAACAAATGACCAGAAGCTCAACGGCTTAAAACACCATGAATGTATTCTCTTGCAGTTCTGGAGACTAGAAGTCCCAGAGGAGTCTGACAGAACTGAAAGCAAGGGCCCAGGAGACCTGCATTCTTCCGGAGGCTCCGGGGGAGAGTCCATTCTTCATCGTTTCCACCTTCTAGAGGCCGCCCCCAGACCTTGGTTTACAAGTCTCCCTCTGCATCCCTTGTCTCGTCGTCTCATCTCTTTTTCTTCCTTTTCTTTTCTTTCTTTCTTTTTTTTTGAGACAGGGTCTCTCTGTGTCACCCAGGCTGGAGTGCAGAGGCACAATCTCAGCTCACTGCAACCTCCACCTCCCAGGTTCAAGAGATTCTCTTGCCTCAGCTCCCGAGTAGCTAGGACTACAGGCATTCACCACCATACCTGGCTAATTTTTGTATTTTTAGTACAGACAAGGTTTCACTATGCTGGCCAGGCTGGTCGCCAACTCCTGACCTCTGGTGATCCACCCACCTTGGCCTCTTAAAGTGCTGGGATTCAAGGCGTGAGCTACCACATCTGGTTTTATATCCTTTTCTGACTCTTGCCCCTCTCTTTCCTTTATAAGGACACTTGTGATTATACTAGGCTCATCTGGATAATCCAGGATCCTCTCACCATCTCAAGTTCCTTAATATAGTCACATCTCAAAGTCTCCTTTTGCCACATGAGGCAGTATCTTCACTGATTCAAGCATTAGGATATGTACATCTTTGGAGAGCCATGCTTTTGCCTACCACAATAAGAAGAGAAAAATCTGTAGGATCAGAGAGGGTGGGACCGTCTGATCTATTCAACATCATCCCAGGGCAGTACCTGGCTCCTCATCAGTACTCAGTTAACACCTGTTGAATAATCCAGTGAGGCCAGGAGCAGTGTCGCACTTCTGAATCCCAGTACTTCGGGAGGCCAAGGCAAGCGTATCACTTGAGCTCAGGAGTTCAAGACCAACAACATGATGAGACTCTGTCTCTACAAAAAAATTTAAAATTCAGCCAGATATGGTGGCATGGGTCCATAGTCCCAGCTACTTGAGAGGCTGATGTGGGAGGATCGCTGGAGCCCAGGAGGTCAAGGCTGAAGGAGCCATTAGCATGCTACTGCACTCCACCCTGGGTGCCAGAGCAAAACTCTAGATCTTAAAAATAACAATAATTAGGCCGGGTGCGATGGCTCACACCTGTAATTCCAGCACTTTGCGAGGCTGAGGCGAGCAGATCACAAGTTCAGGAGATCAAGACCATCCTGGCTAACATGGCGAAACCCCATCTCTACTAAAAATACACACAAATTAGTCAACCATGGTGGCACGTGCCTGTAGTCCCAGCTACTCAGGAGGCTGAGGCAGGAGAATCGCTTGAACCCAGGAGGCAGAGGTTGTAGTGAGCCAAGATCATGCCACTGCACTCCGTCCTGGACAACAAAGCGAGATTCCATCTCAAAAATAATAATAATAAATAAATATAGGAACTGTGCTACTTCCTGTGAGGTCTTGCTTTGTTGCCCAGGCTAAAATGTAGTGGTGTGATCATGGCTCACTGCTGCCTTGACCTCCTGGCCTCAAGTAGTCCTCTTCCCTCAGCCTCCCCATGTAGCTGGAACCACAGGCACACACCACTGTGCCTGGCCAATTTTTTAATTTTTTGTAGAAACGAGGATCTCACTTTGTTGTCCAGGCTGGTGTTGAACCCCTGGGTTCAAGTGATCCTCTTGCCTCGGCCTCCCAGAGTGCTGAGATTACAGGCATAAACCACTGCATCCAGCTGCATCAGGATTTTAAACTCAAACTCACACACTCTCTCTCCCTGTCTCCCCAACATACACATACACACACTTGCATGTGCATGACATTGGTATCCACATGGTACCGAAAACTCTATGGGCTCATAAACAAAAACCTGCCAGATTGCTTGGGTGGGCTTTCCACAGACTCCACAACCATGATGTAGGGTGAATTTTCACTAATTTATCAGTTCCTTTGGGCAAATTGTAGATACTGCCTCAAACAGGCCATTCTCAGAATAGATGGGTCAACTTTTATCCCAAAGGAACCAGTAGGAGCCAGTTAAAGCCATTCTCTTCAATGGGCTTTATTTATTAATGGTGCTAATCTGTGAATAGAAGAATCCAATTGCAAAGAATGTTACCAACCCCAAATACGGCACCTCCACAGTTTCTGAAGCTTCTGCCAACTCCTTCAGCCTGCCTTCAATGCTTCTGCAGGGGTTGGTTTCACACAGAGAATGGAGTCATTTCCAGTGTTCCAATCAAGCTCTCAGCATATCAGGTGTGAAAGACTAAGAAGGGCACAGAAAACTTAGCTCACTCTACTAAATCTGTTTCTACATTATCTCATTTGATCATCACAACAAACTTGTAAGAGAGATATTTATTAAGAAGCTTACACTAAGTTGCACAATTCAAATCAACGGAATAGAAACTAGAGCCCAAATATGTCTCCCTCAAAGTCCACTGCATTTCTACCACATCACACACTGACCACAGCTAAACAGTCAGCCCTCAGAAAAGGAGCCAGCCAATATTTGTCTTCAAAATTGTACTCTTGGCCGGGCACGGTGGCTCATGCCTGTAATCTCAGCACTTTGGGAGGCAGAGGTGCGCAGATCACAAGGTC
Source organism: Cheracebus regulus (assembly GCA_963574635.1). Taxonomy (NCBI): domain Eukaryota; kingdom Metazoa; phylum Chordata; class Mammalia; order Primates; family Pitheciidae; genus Cheracebus; species Cheracebus regulus. The sequence goes on from CAUYQU010078836.1 coordinate 81,159, forward strand.
AGGAGTTCGAGACCAGCCTGGCCAACATGGTGAAACTCTGTCTCTACTAAAAAAAATACAAAAATTAGCCGAGTATGGTGACGTGTGCCTGTGATCCTAGCTACTGGAGAGGCTGAGATAGGAGAATCACTTGAACCCAGGAGGCAGAGGTTGTAGTGAGCCAAGATCATGCCACTGTACTCCAGCCTGGGTGACAGAGCAAGATTTCATCTCAAAAAAAAAAATTGTGCTGTTTTTCCTACATCCTCCCCCACTTTCAGCAACCATCTCTCTCATGTTCCTACAGAAGTCCAGTTCCCCTATCACACACAGCTATTAAGGAAGAAAATATTTGGTAAAACAAACTTTGATGTCCACTACATCTAGAATTTACTGGGAGCTAACTCTTTAATGGGCCCTGTGTTAAATGCTTCATGTGCATTATGAAAGGCAAAATCTTTTTCTTAAATATGATTGATAATTCTGAGGTCTGAGGAGTCATTAATAAAACCAGAACCTGAATCGTGGCATCAGACCAAGTTCTGGGTGTTTCTATTCTGCCACATTGCCTTTGGGGCCACCAGTTACAACTTCATCTTCCCTACCATAATGAGTGCCAGTAAGTGGAGTACAATATTGACTTTGTCATATAAACAAAGCCGTCCAAAGAGGGAGTGGCTACAGTAAAAGAACAAGGTGCCTTTAGCCAAGGGAAGAAAAGACCTTCTATGAACAAGCTCTCTTACATTCTCCCTTCAAAGAATTTCTTTATAGTAGCAAAGACTCTATGAAATAAATTTGTGTTGGAAAGCACAAGAATGCATCAATGTTTCTTCTGTGTTTTCTATGCCTTGGGTTAAAGGAGCTTGGTAGAAATTGTTCCTTCCAGTGTAATGCTTACCATGGTCCTAAGGGATATACAAAGAGAGATGGGATCCGGGCACAGTGGCTCATGTCTGTAATCCCAGCACTTTGGGAGGCTGAGGTGGGTGGATCGCCTGAGGTCAGGAGTTCAAGATCAGCCTGGCCAACATAGTGAAACCCTGTTTCTACTAAAAGTACAAAAAAATTAGCTGGGCATGGTGGCGGGCACCTGTAATCCCAGCTACTAGGGAGGCTGAGGCAGAAGAATCACTTCCAGCTGAGAGGCGGAGATTGCAGTGAGCCAAGATCGTGCCACTGCACTCCAGCCTGGGCCACAAGAGCAAAACCCCATCTCAAAAAAGAGAAAAAGAAAAAAGAAAGAAGAAAGAAAGAAAGAGAGGAAGGAAAGAAAGAAAAAGAAAGAAAGAAAAGACAGACAGGGATCTTGCTATACATGTATTGCCCAGGTTCTTGAACTCCTGGCCTCATGAAATTCTCCTACCTCAATCTTTCAAGGCCCTGTGATTACACTGTAAGCCCTCAGGCCTGGTGGGAAGTTACAGTTTAAAATAGGGTTGTTATGAGCAAGGGGAGCGAGGCACAGAATACCTAGGAGAAAAGCATTCCGAGTTGAGAGAACAGCAGTGCCAGAGCCCAGAGGCAGAAGCACTGTGGTTTGCATGAAGGGCAGCAATGAGGCTGGCGTGGCCAGAGCACACAGCGTGGCCAGGAGAACAGGAGCTGACAAGGCCAGAGGAGGTTAAGGTCCGGATCACGTAGGGCCTTGAAAGTCATCATGGTGACCTGGGCTTTACCGCTAAGAGGGGAGCCACTGGAAGGTTAGAGGAGAAGAAAGACTGAACTCACTTATGTTTCAAGAAGTTACTTGACATGCTAGACTGAGATGGGCCATGGGTAGGAGTGGTGGATGGACGCCTGAAGACCCAGCTGGGAGCTACTGCAGTGATCCAGGGGAAGATGCAGATGACTTGGACCAGGGAGAAGCCATGAAAATGTTATGATGCTGGATTTATTTTCAAGACAGAGTAAAACTGCTTTGCCATTAAACTTAGAGGTGGAGTGTAAAAGGAGGGCGTCAAGGGTGACCACGAGGTTTTGGTCCTAAGAAATGGTACAGATGGAGTTGCCACTTACTGAGATGGGGAAACTGAGGGAGAAGCAGGTTTTGGAGGCCAGGGGAGGAGCCAGCACAGAATCCAGAGGTCAGCTTTGGATAGGTTCGGGTTGAGGAGCTTGCTAGAGATCCCCATGGAGATATCGAGTAGGCAGGTCAATAATAAATGTGCAGTCCAGGCAACGGGTCCGGGCTGGAAACCCAAGTTCTTCTCTTTGTCCTCTTCATGTTTGCGTTGTTGCCACTGCCTGTTTCATTTACCTAATGTGTTAGCGATCTGTTGCTGCATAACAAATTACCACAAACAGTACACTTTTCCAGCCTGACCAACACGGTGAAACCCATCTCCACAAAAAAAAAAAAAAAGTTGCCCAGTGTGGTGGCACATCCCTATAATCCCAGCTACCTGGGAGGCTGAGGCACAGAATCGCTTGAACCCAGGAGGCGGGGGTTGCAGCGAGCCCAGATTGTGCCATTGCACTCCAGCCTGGGCGACAGAGCGAGATCCTGCCTCAAAAATAAATAAATAAGTAAAACAGTACGATGTTATCACTTCAGTTTCTGTGGGTCAGAAGTCCAGGCAGAGCTGAGTGGGCTTCTCTGCTCAGAACTTCACAAAGCAAAAGTCAAGGTGCTGGCCAGCCTGTAGCCTCGTCTGGAGTCTTGACTGCAGGAGAATCCTTTTTCCAGACAACTCAGGTCACTGACAGAATTCATTTCTTTACAGTAGTAGGACTGAGGGCCCCAACTCCCTGCAGGCTGGGGCTGGAGGCTGCTCGGAGCTCCTAGAGGTCACCAGAGCTGCTTGTCATGTAGCGCTGCTACCGGCTGCTTTCCTCTTCATAGCCAGCTAGGAAGGCAGAGCCTCTGGAGCGGGTCAGCTAGCAAGACAGTCTTACCCCAAATAATGCAATCGTGGAAGGGACATCCCATCAGCTTTCCCATATTTTATTGGTTAGCAGCAAGCCATAAAAACTGTTCCCGCCAATAAGAATGACTAGCCATTAAATACAGTATACATACTGTTGTACCCAAGCGAGTCAAGGAATGCGCCACAGTCGGAGAATGAATTATGAGTCCTTCATCAAGCCGGCGACCGAGACTGGCTAACGCCCAAAATTCTCTTGGTCCTGAAGAAAAAGTTAGGTGGTCTTTTATACACTAGTTTTAACAGGAAGGGGGGAACCTAGCTGAAACAAGGTTTTCACAAAGGCAGAGTAGGCAAAAAGTTAAGAAGAAAAACCTGATACATAAGAAAGAAAACAGTCCCGGGTGTGAGGAGTGCAGCCGTCATGGAAGACATGCCACTCACAGATAAGGCGGCTCTGGGCGCTCACTGCAGCTGCATTTCCAGGCTCTGCTGAGAGCACTTTACTCGGCCTCTTACCAACAAAGGCATTCCTGGGTGCCCAGGGTCAGTGTGACCTTGCTTTATACTTAGTTACATACTCAGTGGGGAGAAGGTGACTAAAATGCAGAAGCCAAGATGGCGTCTGTCCAGCTCAAGAAGCTAACATAAAGCCTGAACAGCTTTTGGTCAGGGAAAAAGAGAGTTAGTTTTAACTGGCAAAAAGCCGGGTATCCCATGACTACCCTTTTTTCGTAGACCTGAGTAATTCTTGCTGCCTCTTCGGCATCTGCCTCATTGAGCCTCAGGGCCCTCTTTCGTCCTTCCCTACTCCTGTTCAGAATTCTTGCTCTAGTTGCTTCATGATTGCTGATGTTCCTTTACGCTTTGGTCTTGGGCTCCCCCACCTCCTTTTTAAAAATTTTTTTGAGACAGAAACTTGCTCTCTCACCCAGGCTAGAGTGCAGTGGCATGATCTCAGCTCACCACACCCAGCTACTTTTTGTATTTTAAGAGAGAGGGGGTTTCATCTTATTGGCAAGGCTGGTCTCGAACTCCTGACCTCAAGTGATCCATCCATCTCTGCCTCCATCTCCGAAAGTGCTGGGATTACAGGGGCGAGCCACCACACCTGGCCTTTGACTCCCTTTTTCACCACACATGGTCCCTGTAGGGCCACATCTGTTTTCAGAGCTCTAGCCCCTGAGCAGACCCCACGGACTCCTGCATTTCTGTCTCAAGCACTTCCTACTCCCTGAACTCAATGTCCCAGATGTCCCAGAGGCATCTCACAGTCAGTGTGTCCAAAACTAAACTCCCATCAACCCTGTCTCTCTGTCTTTATCTGAGTGAATGACACTACCTAATAGGCATTTTCAACTCCTCTTGCTCTCTCTTATCCTCCACATCTAATAGCCAGTCCTGCTATTTTCACTTTCTTTCAACGAGTCCAGCTTCGTGGCTAGAGCACAGACTCTGGAGCAAGACATCCTCAAAGCTCAAAACTCAGCTGAGACAGAAACCACTTGATGACACTGGAGGAGCTATTAAACTCCTCTGGAGCTCAGGTGCCTCATGGTAGGTTCCATATAAGTATCAGCTATTATTAAGAGTAGTAATCAATCTTTTCCCCCTCCTCCAATCCTAAGGCCCCATCAATTTCTTGCCTGGAGTGTCACAGTAGCTTTCTTCCTGGTCTCCTTCTGATTCTCCAATGAGGACTGGCTATGTTGTGTAATAATAGCGGTCATCATTCCACAAAATCCAATGTAAATGGCACCCCTACTTCCATCTTCCCTGGCACCCGTCCCACTGCTATTTCCAATGTATACATTTTCTCATGCCAGTTCTTAAAAAGATTTTCTCTTCACCTTCAAACTAAAACTCCACTCCACAACAGGCACCAGCTGATAACATCTCCTGGAGGGGTAGATTTGGCAGTCATCAGTGGAGGGATCATAACCAAACCTTTCATAATGGAAAATAATGACATTCATTAAGGGTTAATACGTGCAGGTGCTGTGCTAGGTCCTCCCCAAATAACTTAAGAAGCAGGTGGCATCCCTACTCACAGCTGAAGAAACAAAGACGTTGAGTGAGAAATGGACTTAAAAGTCTCATGTTTTGGAAACTACAAAGTTGAGAGAGATGAAGAGCTGGGCTCAGAGACTCCTAACCTGAAGCTTAGCACCTTGGCTGCTGCTTTGTGTCAAAGTGCCTTGGATCCTCCAGGCGAAGGGGGGATGTTCAATCTTACTGATACAGTTTCAAGCAGCACAGCTCCTGATAGACTGTGAATTTAAAAATAAACAAATGAATAAATAAAGACTGATGGATGGATAGCGATGAACAGCAGGGAGGATTATAATAAAGTAAGAAAGTAAAATATTAATTATACAATCTACGTGGTAGGTATATTGGAATTTACTGAAAATTCTTTCACCTTTGCTATATGTTTTAGAAGTTTTATAATAAATTGTTGGGGAGGGGGAAGGGGGAAGGAAAAAATTATGTTTTTCTGTTGATAACAGAGACCAGAAGTACTACTGGCTTAAACAAAACAAGGGTTTATTTTCCTTTCACGGAAAATAAACTTACTTGGAAATTTACCCTGAGTATTAATATATGATAAAATTTTTAAAAAGAAAAAATGTTGAAATGAATTTGGATGGCGACAGTCCAGGCCTGATCTGGCACCTGAGAGATGTCATTCAGGCCCCAGCCTGCTTCTGTCTTCGTTCTGTGCTGTCCCATTGTGAGGCTTCCAACCTCAAGGTTGCCTTACGGTCCCAGGGTGGGTACTGCACCTCCAGGTCCAAAGTCCATGTTCTAGGCAAAAGGAAGAAGAAAGTAGGGAGAATGCACCCTCACGCTCCCAGCTATTTTGGCCTTCCCTTTGAAGGATTTCTGGGGGAAGCACAAGCCCACAGTTTTCAGCTCTAAACCATTGGCTCAAACTTAGTCCCTTGGCCTCCCCTATCTTTAAGGAGGAAGAGCAGGTTGGAGCACCCAGGAAAATTTGGCCTTATCACTAAGAACAGGGGGGAATGTGTGCTGCAGAAGCCACCGGCCTTCTCAACTGGATACCACACAGCGTAAATTCAAACTGTTGCAATATAATCAAATCCCATCAGCTCCAGTCACATCTTAGCCCTAGGAGCTTTCTGGCTTGCAACCCAAAAGAGTGTCTTTTGAGGCCCTATGCCACAGGGAGAACCAGATAGTCCCATATTCCCCTACAGAGATGGTGTAAGGGAAATGAGCCTTTCAGAGACCAACCTATCAAGAGTCCAGCTTCAGAGAATATGTACTCCACTGGCAGCGTGGGAAACAAATACACAGGAAAATACAATACAGCACAAACCAGCAGCTGAGGGTGAATGAAGATGCTCAGAAATATCTCCACTAAGAATTTTCTAGAAAAGATAAAGCATGTCGAGCAGCACTGCCTCTGGAAACCACAAAAATTGTATTATTTGATGACAGAGTGTAAGCCTAAATGCCAGAGGTTCTTAAAAAGATTCAGTTTGTCTAATTTTCTTTTCTTCCTTCTTTTTTTTAAAATTCTATTTAAATTTTTGTTTTTTATTTTTTCTAAGATGGGATTTCCCTATGTTGGCCAGGCTGGTCTCAGACTCCTAAGCTCAAGTGATCCGCCCACCTTGGCCTCCCAAAGTGCTGGGATTACCGGCGTGAGCCACCAAGCCTAGCTAGTTTGTCTAATTTTCTTCCCATTCATACCTTTATTTGGCTCTGTAAAAAAAGATCCTCCTCGAAACCCCGACTCTACTAAAAATACAAAAATTAGCCGGGCATGGTAGCACATGCCTGTAATCCCAGCTCCTCGGGCGACTGAGGCAGGAGAATCACTTGAACCCGGGAGGCCAAGGCTGTGGTGAGCCGAGTTCACACCATTGCATTCCAGCCTGGGCAACAAAAGTGAAACTCCGTCTCCAAAAATAAATCCTCCTCTTCTACGTACCTATCTACATGCAAGCAAACTGCCACAAAAGCATTTTAATGAGTGCACATCTTCCTTTCACACATTAATTTTTTTATTTTCCTACTCCATTCTACTAATATTTCTACTATGATATAAAAGACATAAGACAAGTGAATATAAAGAAATACTTATATACATACACACACAAGAATGAGTCAAATAGATAAACATAGAGAAACAGAAACACTAAGGTAAATAGGGCTGGAATTTTTCTTCAACGTGTAAAATTCGACGTACTTTCAGTTTTCATTTCAACCTTCCTCAGTGGCTTCTGTCCAGCAACTGATGAGAAATATCACCTCTGAGCCAATCAAAACACTAATTCTTCCAAACAGAGCCTCTGTTACTGTTTCTCATGGTGAGAAGACAATATTCTCTTTCTCTTTTTTGTTTCTTCCAGATGGGAGAGTAAGCCGAAATAGAAAGAATGGAGAATTATTGATTGACCATCTTTATTCTCTGATTCTCCAAAGAGAATATCAAGGGGTAAGTGCAGGAAAGTGATGAGAGCCTGGGCTACAACGTCTGGGAGGAGTGGGGCTGAATCTCCGAGTGGTGAGTGGGCAGGCAGGAGAGTACTCACCCAGAGAAAGGGGCGTGGAGCATGTGTGTGTGTGTGTGTGTACATGTGCACAGCAGCAAATGCACATATGGGCATGTGGGAAGACAGAAGTATTGCAAAGAATAAGGTCCTGCAGAGATTGGGATTTAGTGGCAGGAGAGGAAGACAGCATGAATGAAGAAATATTCCAACTGCATGTTCTTAACGTTTTGTGGTCAGAAAAGGGCAAAAAGAAAAAAAAAAGACTTAAAATCTGTTCTGCTTTTTTTTTTTTGAGATGGAGTTTCACTCTTGTTGCCCAGGCTGGAGTGCAGTGGTGCGATCTCGGCTCACTGCCATCTCCGCCGCCCAGTTTCAAGCAATTCTCCTGCCTCAGCCTACCGAGTAGCTGGGATGACAGGTATGTGCCACCACACCCGGCTAATTTTGTATTTTTAGTAGAGACGGGGTTTTCTCCATGTTGGTCAGGCTGGTCTTGAACTCCTGAACTCAGGTGATCCACACACTTCAGCCTCCCAAAGTGCTGGGATTACGTGAGCCACCGTGCCCAGCTCAAGGCATCTATTCTAAGAGATTCTGAAGAAGAAAAAAAAAGAGATATGCCTTGTAGATTTACATGTAAATGTGTTTATTACAGAAGTGTTTATAATTTAGTAAAGTCTGAACCAACATACATATACAACAGGTGGGGAATAGACAAACAATGCATGATTCAGTCATAAAACGTGTTCCATGAAGCCATTAGGAATCATAATTTTAATTAAGTGAAATTCTTTATAATTTTAATAATACTAGATCCTTATATTAAACACTTTTGGGTATCTTTTAGGCGTAATATCTAGTTTTCTTTCCATTCACCATTTCCCCAAAACCTAAAGCATGCTTTCTCAGGGATACAAACTACTACACTGTATGCATAGATAATTAGTGGGAGTCTCTCTGAACCTACTCTGGCTCAGAAGCCATCCCTGAAAAGAAAAAGAACAAACAAACAAGCAAAAAAACAATTATTTTCTAAACTTTTTATTTTAAATATTTCAGTTTCTATATTTTGTTACTGTAGATTTTACTAGATTGAACAGCCTTAACCATAAATACTTGCATCAATCTCTAAATTTTTTTTCTTCAACATTAACTTTTGTAATTGGAATTTTGGGGGCAAATGATACATTTTAAAGGCTCTTGCCATATATATGTGGCCAAAATACTTCCAGAAACATTTCCACTTCCACTAGCAAAGTATATGATTATACCTACAGAGTATTTAAGTTTTATTCCTTTACATATTTTTTCATTGCCAAAATTGTCGATAGTAGAAAGAATGAATAATTAATAACCTAAGAAATAAATGAAAAGTTCTCCCTCTGAGGACAACAGAGAAATTTTTAGCTTAGAGGCCAATAATAATAATACTCCTTCTTCTCTAGGAGCATGAAGACCAGCTTTCAGGAACAGAACATATGATGAAATGCAGTGTTCAGTCTGGGTGGGTGCAAGATCCAGGCAGGGTGGAGGACGGCCGGCTGCACAGACCTCTGTTCCCTTGCTTCCTCTTCCTCCCTCCGCACTTCCGTCTGCAGCCCTTGTTCTCAGAGGCCATCCCCAGACCCAGGCAGCCACAGCAGCAGGTGTTAGGGCTGCAGGCCT
>CAUYQU010078837.1:0-28453 GCA_963574635.1 Cheracebus regulus
ACCATGGCCAGTAATTTTTGTATTTTTAGTAGAGATGGAGTTTCAGCATGTTGGCCAGGCTGGTCTTGAACTCCTGACCTCAAGTGAGCCTCCTACCTCGACCTCCCAAAGTGCTAGAATTACAGGCGTAGGCCACTGTGCCCGGCTTAAATTTTTTCTTATAGAGACAGGGTCTTACTGTATTGCCCAGGCTGGTCTCCTGGGCCTGAGCAATCCTCCCACCTCTCAAAGTGCTGGGATTACAGGAGTGAGCCATCGTGCCCAGCCTGCCTATCCTGTTTTATTTTGAGTCTAATACTACTACTCCTTTATCTGTAGATCCAAGGATCTGGCATCATTTTCATATCTCCTCTTCAGAGTGTGAGTATAGCATTGAGGTAGGCTGACGACACAAAAGGGGGCAGAGATTTCCCCCTCATCCCCCACAGGGATTCTCTGTTGGCACAGGTGGGCTCTGGTCCAGCTCCTGGCTGACATCTGCATGGACAGTGTGGCACAGTTGCAGCTCTGCATCGTGTGTGTGACGGCTGCCCCGTTTTTGTTTAGCAAGCTGCTATGCCAATTTACTATGCATGTTGTTACATATTCTGCTCTAATTTGACTGCCATTTTGCTTCAGCAAGACGATGATTGTTTATGGCAGGGCTGTAATGTACTGTCAGCACAGGTTACTCGCTACTTGTTGGCAATGGCCTAACATTACCTAAGACGTGGTGTCACTGTGAAATGGTTTGACAATGTTGCGACTGTAGTTATGTTGAGCAGTAACAACTGTAGAGGTCAGGAAAGGGCATCTAAGAGGAACTGTGTTCATGGGGAAGGTGGAGAAGGAATACTAAATAGGACAGTAGCAAATGTCATCAGAGAGCTTCGTGTTCACACAGTTTTCGTGATTCGGCCTGTTTTCTGGGAACAGTGTTGATTCAGCTGCTGCTCGGGAGTAGAAGCACATTTTTGAGTTAGAAATGAATTGTGCTGATCATGACCCTGACTATCATTTTCTTCTTTGAACATTCTTAGAAAGTTCTCCAGTCTGCTGAAGAATGCACTAGATCCATGTCCATGTATGAGGCAGGGGACTCACTGGGCCACCTTCACAAGGTTTCATTTTTGGAACGTTTATCTAAGGACTAATCTTACTGCCCTGCTAGACCAACATATAGGCTACCTTAAGTTGTATGAGGTTGCTGTGAAATGGCATTTTTTTTTTTTGGCTCTAAGAAATTTTCAGGACCTAGTCAAGCATGTGACAACAAATATTTAATGACAGTGGACAAGGTAAACTTCAGAAGTGACTAGAAACCCCTGTAGAGTTTAACAAGCTTGATGACATTTTGAATACATTTTGTATTGATTACTTATTCTTTTCCCCAGAATCTGTGAAGCTGGCTTTCTGTTTGGCAAGGCAGCCCCAGAAGGAGCTTTCACCCCATACTTCCATGCAGGAACAGCACAGAGCAGCACCCAGCATTGGACCCTCCAGAGTGTGGGAGGGTTCAGTTATCTCATGGATTATGTGGTAGCCTTCAGGAACTTACTGTGACCTCTGATGCCTTTTCTTGCAAGCAACTGGTGTGGAAAAATATTAAAACTCTCAGTAATGGCAGTTTCTAGATACGCATGTCTTTGAGTGGACAACGAAGACATATATATTCTGTCCATGATGCAAGCATGATATGCATTCTGCAGCTGTCACAGAGCCTTTCCTTCTGGTACCAAATACCTGACAGGGATGACCTCTGGGACCTCCCTAACCCCTTTCTTTCATTTCATGTACAAGTCTATAGAGCTTGGCTTTTTTTCCCCTTCTTTGTAAAAAGAAGTTTTTCCATTTAAAAATGCCTATTCAGGCTGGGCACAGTGGCTCACGCCTGTAATCCCAGCACTTTGGGAGGCCGAGGTGGCGGATCACGAGGTCAAGAGATCAAGGCCATCCTGGCCAACATAGTGAAACCCCGTCTCTACTAAAATACAAAAATTAGCTGGTTGTGGTGGCATGTGCCTGTAGTCCCAGCTACTCGGGAGGCTGAGGCAGGAGAATTGCTTGAACCCGGGAGGTGGAGGTTGCAGTGAGCTGGGATCACACCACTGCACTCCAGCCTGGCACCTGGTGACAGAGCAAGCCTCTGTCTCAAAAAAAAAAAAAAAAAAAAAAAAAGCCTGTTCAGTTCTTAAACTTGATCATTGATGTGTTCTACCTCATCAGGAAGAGGAGTGCAGCTGAATTGACAATCAGTTCATGGCACTGGCCTCACTCATTATCATGTCAAGGACCCGGCCTGCCCACTGAGGAGGGCCTCTGTGCATTCTGTCCTCACCAAGCCTAATTCCTTCCCCTGTTGATGCCTATGCCAGGTCCATGGTACTTATGCCAAAGCCTTTGACAGAATAATGAGTCAAATCTGATGCCAGTCACCCTGGAAGATGCCACCTTGTTCTTGACCACTTCCTACCAGGGATGGGCTGAAAAGAATAGTGTCTGCTAAGAGCTTGTAGAGGACTTTTCTGTAAGTGCTAAGTGTTGACATTACTTCAATTTCAATCAGATCATTTGGAACTCTTGCTTGGATCTCTCAAAGCTGTTGATTCATTTGTATCTTGGCCCCACATTAGTAGGGTAGTCAGGAGCCAAAAAGTTTGAGTGAAGTCAGAATAAATATCTTTTAAGTGCGGATCCGTGGAGAAGAAATGGGTCCCAAGATCGTTATGAAAACTGTGGCTAAAACTGTGAGTCAAGGGGTTTGTTTTAATTTGCCATTTTCTTATGAAGTTTTAAAATATTTTCTAATAAAGCTTCTTATTTATTGCCTTAGTATATTTTCTGTTGCTTGTAACAGAATACCTAAAACTAGGTAATTTATAAAGAATGGGAATTTATTTCTGCAGTTATGGAGGCTGAAAAGTTTAGGGTGGAGGGGCTGCATCTGGTGAGAGGCTTCTTGATGGTGTGGACTTTCTGAACATCTCCAAGGCAGCATAGGGCATCACATGGTGAGCAGGCTGAGCATACTAACATGCTAGCTCAGGTCTCTTCCTTTTCTTACAAAGCTACCAGTTTCCTGCCCCTGATTACGCATTATCCCATTAATCCAAGAATTTATTATTGGATGGATTAATCCATTCATGAAGGCAAAGCCCTGATGATCCAGTCACCTCTTAAAGGTCCTGCCTGTCAATATTGCTGCATTGGAGATTAAGTTTCAACATAAGTTTTGGAAGGGGCATTAAACTATAACATACATATAGTACAGCACTTCCACTCCTAGATATTTACCCAAGAGAAATGGAACCATATGCTTTCATAAAGACCTGTACACTTTATACAATAGCCAAAAACTGGAAAGAAGCTGTATCTATTAGTAGATGAAAGCTATGGTATATATAGAAAATGATTATTACTAAGCATGAATAAGAATCAAACTAATATTCCTGATGACATGGATGAATTTCAGAAACATAGTGCTGAGTAAGAGAAGGCACACACAAAAAAGTACATACTTAATAATTCCACTTATGTGATATTCTAGAACCAATGAAAGTTATCTATAGTAACAAAAGTAGTTCCATGTTAACCTGGGCACAGGGTGGGTAGGCAGTGGTGGGGTGGCATTGGCTACAACGGGGCATAAGGGAACATTGTGGGTAATGGAAATGTTCTGTTTCTTGATTGTGGTGGCAGTTGTATAGCTACGGACATATTTGTCCAAACTCATCAAACTCTACACCTCAAATGGGTTCATTTTTTCTTTTATCTGTATTATACCTTAAATATAATGAAGTTGATTTTTTAAATACATTTGTTCTAATCCCACTTTTGCTACACAAACAGGGTCTAGAGAAATGTTAGGTATTCCTTCTCTCTACTCTCATGTATACCCTGATTGAAACATTTATATGAACATATTGAAATCACATTTAAATATCAGTTTCCTAATGGACTCAGCTGGACTCAAGTTAATGGACTCAATAAAATTCTGAATCTCATTTTTTCCTATTTTGTCCTCCCTACAGTTATCTTTACCATTATTTGAAGGGCTGGAATAAGTGAATTTTGGATTCAGATAATACACTATGGGGAGCTCAGTAGAGAAGCAGACTCCTGGCCTCAGGAGCACATCTTTGATCAGGAATGTCTATGACTGCAATTTTGTTTCCTAGATTCATGTCTTTATATTGTCTATTTGGCTTATAGTTTTTTCTATTACCATTTTTGTTTTCAGCTGTTTTTCAGTAAAAGACAAAATTTGATTCTCATGCTATTAATTTTGTACTAAAAAGAGCACATCAGGCATAATTAAAGCATATAAGATGTAATTTGATTTAAAATATTTCACTAAGTGATACATTACAAAAAGTTATTTAATAATCTGTAACAGTTAAAAGCAGGTATTAGAATTCTATGGCTATTGTCTTTAATAATTACATTTTATTTTGATTTACATTTTTGAAATGTACATTTGTTTGTTTGTTTGTTTTCTGAGACGGAGTCTCGCACTGTCACCCAGGCTGGAGTGCAGTGGCACAATCTTGGCTCACTGCAACCTCCACCTCATGGGTTCAAGCAATTCTCCTGCCTCAGTCTCCTGAGTAGCTGGAATTACCGGCGCCTGCTACTGCACCCAGCTAATTTTTGTATTTTAGTAGAGACAGGGTTTCACCATATTGGATAGACTGGTCTTGAACTCCTGATGTCAAGTGATCCACGCACCTTAGCCTTTTAAAGATCTGACATCTTAGTTGTTTCTGAGAAATTGATTTTCTTGTTTTCTCCTCATCTTAACCTTGTTTCATATATCAAAGTAACGAAAAGGAATGGTTAAAACTTACATGAAATATGGCTTAATCTTCAAAAAGATACCAAATATTTCGAAACTCATTTTATTATGCACATGTTTTGCGAACGGTAGCAATACTATTTTTAACTGTCATTTCTGAAATCCACTGGTTTAAGTATTCATTGCCAAAAACATGTAAAAGAGAGTTATGATGAGTGACCACTTGAATTAAAACCAAATGTTTTTATATTACAATACCTGTGATGATGATTCCAAATAGGCTTCTTCTTAATAAGTGACTATAGTAGAATCATGATGTTAGCCCTTATATTTATAATAAGGACAATTCTGGGTCACCAAGGGCTGGATATGGGACCCTATGGGCCCACTCTGATATTTATGGACATGAAATATAGTCATAGGCCATTTACTAGATTTATCAAGTTGGAAACTTCCAAAGAAATTAACTTGACAAATATAAACTTTAGTAAATTTTATTAGTTTTATTTTTTGCCCTGTGTATTTGCATAAATGTTATCTATTAGGAAGTATATTTAATAAAAGCAGAAGGGTTTTTTTTTGCATAATACTCAACTATATTCTTCCAATAGTTGTGGAACAATTTAGTGCCTTCAGCAATGGGAGTCTCCTAAAATGGTTGTCTGTCAGTTAAAGCTTAACTGAATATTTTAAACCAATTAGCAAACTAGACTTCTTTTTATCTAATCTCTGTTTAATATAGGGATATCCATTATAACATCCTTGGGTCAGTGTAGTACATCTTACGTTAAGTTTTGTCTCTAATGAATATTTATATTACATAAATGGGAAAATTGGTGGGTTCCCTTGGTAGAAACATGATATTGGTATTTTTAAAGTAAACTTAAATAGGTCAGAATTTTTATCCTCTAGAGAAAATTTCACATCTGATTAAATAGTTTACATAAACTTAATCTTTTTCTGCTAGATGTATTATAATCTCAGATATTATTCATGTAGCTATTCCTCTGTGAACCATAAAATGTTCATTTCTTCAAAATGAATATGAAGCTCAAAGCATTAGTGGTCTTAAGAGCATAAAAAGTTTATTACTTTGTGCTTCACGTTTTTCAAGTAACTTTGGAAAGCCGAAACAAATTTTGCATTTAGATTAATGGAAGATGTTTTCCATTTGAAGGAACTGGCAAGGGAGCAACAATAACAAAAATCCCCCAAGGTTAAAAATGTAGTGCTTTTGATTCTTCCCAGAACTGTGTTAGCAGAACAATCATTTCTCAGCATGGAAAGGTATCATAATTGGTCTATACAGTGGCAATACTGAAAACGAGTGTGCTTCAGAGAAAGCTAATATGACTCTACTTAATAATTTCCTTCAAGAGCCTGAATTTGAATGTATATTCCACCCAGCTTGAGGCAAACAATTTGTTCCTATAAGTTCTAGTGGAAGTTACCAGGGGGTCATGCAATTTATTTTTGTCTTGAAGTTTTCAAAACTGTGTAGAACTAAAGACATACTACTCACTTGCATTGTTCCACTAGTAATTTGATCCAATTGGCAGTGCTCCTTTCTCTTCTTCCCAATTCTGTTATGTTGGAAGAGTACAAGTGTTAGTAAAATATTGTGACAAACAGTTCTTCCTAGAGACACTTCCTTTTTCTGTTTGAACCTCTGGTCCACTTGTGAATGTTTGCATTCTTTAGCAAGTGGTTTTTTATTGTGAGCCTTTTCTTACATGTGCTGTTATTGTCCTTCTCACTGGGATTATCTAGGTTTTCAATCTGTTTCTTTGTGTTAATTTTTTGGCTATGGGACTAGTTTTAAAGCCCTACCACAGATGTGGAGGGTCTGTACTCAGAGTATGGTGAGCAGTGTAAGAGAATGTTTTCTTTCTTTCTTCTTGAAAAAAAAAAGAAGAAGAATTGACAGTTTTAGGGGAATGTGTGCAGATGTCAGAAGATGGGTACATAGAGACTGAAGCATCAGAAAGTAGACTCAGGTCTCTTCATTGCAAATATCAGTAGCAGGGACAAAGAACAGCAAAATATTTAGAAAGTGTGTAAGGGATGGTTAGACACTTTCCGAGTTTGATTTCATACTTTTAAGAAGTAGCAATAAGTTGAAGGTCAAGTTATCTCAAAACTCTGATAAGATGTGGTCTCTGGATTCATTCCAAACATTAGAGTTCAAGGTATTCCCCTTCAGTTTATTTTATGTTCCTCAAAAGTATCTAATTCCTTAGGATTAATGACTTGTTTCTCTTAAAAACAGCATTTATTGCTTTAATCTGAGAACAGATGTAAGTCTTCCAGTGTTTATATCTAAAAACACAAGGATTGAAAAAAAAATTTTAAATCAGCCTCACTGCTAATTCTTGTAGGTGAAGCAACAACTTAGAAGAATGGGGAGACTGGACTACATGATAGTTTTATGGAAAGCCACAGTTGGCAAAACGTGATGAGGGTGTCCCGTTGTAGATCTCTTATCTCCGTGACAGCAAACTGTTGCTGGCTAGTTTCTTGTGAATTAAGTCTGCACTTGTCCTTTTATTTAATGTGATAAATGAGCATACTTTCCAAGTGGCTGTCTCCTTAGTAAAAATGAGTAATATCATAAGGAATTAGAGAAGTGTTGTAAAAATAATCATTGGAAGGTGAAAAAAATGTTATCTCTTTGCTTCAATCCCTTATTCTGATCTTTTTAGATCAATTCTCCCAATGAGAAGCCAAATAGGATGTCATTCTTTGCTTGTTTGTTTGTTTCATTAATTCTTTGCAATCTATAGTAGGACTCTTGAGGAGAATATATAAAATGCAGGTTACTAACAGGTTGAAGAAGGGGAATGAGGGCAGGCAGTCCATAAACAGAAATATTAATCCTTGACTGACTGGGATAGTGAATGTTGACCAAGATTGAACACATTATATTATGGTCTTATTTAGGCCTGAACACTGACAGCCAGTTGACAAGTCTAATTTTTCATAACTTAAATGTGATTCATTTAGGAAAAACTGCCATCAAGGGCAAATGAATTCTATTATGACAATTAACTCTGACTTCTGAAGTAAGTAGAATAAATCAATTTATTTCTCAGTAAGACCCAAATAAACCGAGATTGTTGTGCAAATTATGCAGTTTGTGACTACAGTGAGGATGGTGTGTGCTGGGTTGTATAGTGTACAACTTGCAAAGCTGCATGAAGCAACCTAGACCTTCTGCTCCTAGCTATATACCCAAAAGAAAATACATGTTTTTACAAAAAGTTACACAGAATGTTTATAGTACCATTATTCATAATAGCCAAAAAGTGAAAACAACCCAAATGTTCATAAACTGATAAGGGAAACAAAATGTGGTGTTTCCACAAAGTAGAATATTATGTAACTATCAGAAAGAAAGTACTGATACATGCCTACAGCATGGCTGAAACTTGAGTACATTATTCTAAGTGAAAGAAGCCAGACACCAAAAAGCACATATTGATTGTATGATTACATTTAGATATGAAATATCTAAAATCGGTAAATCCATTGCCAGTGGTTGATATTGGGAGTGATTGCTTAATGGGTATAGGGTTTTCCTTTGGGGTTGATGAAATGTTCTGGAATCAGGTAGTGGTGGGATTGCACAACCTTGAAAACTACTGAAAACCCTATGAAATATACAGTTTAAAATGGTTAAAATGATGCATTTTATGTTGTATAAAAGAAATTTTTAAAAAATTAATCTAGTGGGGTCTGATGGCAAATGGACATGAGAGAACTTTTTTGGGGTGATGGAAGTGTTATAAATCTAGATTAGAGTAATAGTTGCACAACTTTATAAATTTATAAAAACTCATCAAACTGTACTCTTAAAATGTGGGTGTATTTGATAGTATGCAGTTATACTTCAATAAAGCTCTTTAAAAAAAACTGTATGAGGCAGTACTGAAATCAGTACTGTTTTCTGAATTTCAGAAATATCAAAGGAGAGCTTTCCCAGTGTCAATTTATCATAAGTAATGTTTGCTGGTTTATTTCTTTTGACTTAACAGGAGCCTGAGATGCAGAAACAAATTTGCACTTCTGTGCTGTGTTACCTGCTCTGGGCCATGGCGCATTTGCCAGTTGCAGATTGCCTCCTTGTCTGAAAATGGGCATGTTTCTTCAGAGTAACTCTCAATTCTGTTAACTTTCTTCTGTGTGAATAAGCCCCTTCAGTGATATTTGCAAAGCAATTTGTATCTGCTTTTTGTGCTACATTGTCCTCAAAATCTTCAGATTGGTTTGGTTATAGACATCCCTATATCAGCTTCTCTCTTCTCTTTTAGTTTACATATCTGTATGCTGTAGCAAATTGCATTATGAAATCCTCTCAGATTTATTGCTGTTTAGTGCATGGAAATGGCATTTCCTCATTGCCAGTCAAAGATAAACTCTGAATGTTTCTTTTTTTTATCCTGAAGCATCAAATTATGTATTCAAAAATATTTTCTCTGTAGCATTATTTCTCTGAGCTATTTTTTTTTCCACCTGAATGCTGACACCAGATGCAGTCTGCGTGGACATTAGTCCCAGGGAAATCTTGTCTTCTACCCAAGACGAGGAGATTATAGGAAGCAATGCTGGCTCTTGTTGTAGATTCACAATGTGCTGACATGATAATAGGACATGAATGGGCTTTTGGAATGCCTTTTCCTTTGAGCTGGGCTGAGAGGGGGACAGAGGCAGACAGCTCCATGGCCTGAATTTCGTTAGCTGTGTGACAGTGAGACAGATAAGTAGATGTGACAGTTATGAATGATCCTCTGTCATGCACTTTCACGTTCAGACTCAGATAAACTGACACTGCTGTCAAACACCAGCTATGGAGAGCTGAGACCTCTGATGAACCTTCTAATATGGTAAATGGGAGTCTTAATTCTTCATTAACTGGAAAAAGGAGATTTGGCCATGTAATTTTCTCCTTGCTGCCTGTTTTAAAGATTCCAATAACCCAGCATTTACAGTTGACTAGACAGGGATTGCTTTCCCCCCCGTACACTTGCAACATGCAGACTGTGAAATCTGAGGAAACGCCGCTTAAACCCAGACTTATTGCCTTGGTTATCTTTAATGACTTTGAAATGTATTGGCCTCATTATGGAACAGTGCAGTTATCAATTCCTCTAATTAGGTGATGTGCTCCCATAAGAAATTTAACATTAAAGCACAAAAATGAACTCATTAGAGGCATCTATTGCTGGGAACTTCAGTATCAATGGTGAATTGAAGATACTGTTTCGTTACCAAAGCTTCTGCACCCTACCTCTGACTCCTCCTTGAAGACTAGAGCATGGGCATTTTTTTTTCTTTTTCCTTAAGGGTTTAATCCTGATATAGCACCTCTAATACCTTTGATGACATTTGAGTGCTTCTGGTTAGTAAACTGTGTGCCTTTGACTAAATTGACTAGGAGCCTAGGGAAGGAAGGAGGTGAGTAGTTTACAATTAAATGCTCCACGTATCAACCCATCTCTTTCTTAGGATTTAACCCATGAATAGTTACTCTCTCTTATATAATTCCAATAAACTTCCTTTCTATAAGTGGCTTAGCACAGCCTTTGTTTTTTTCACAATAGGGACCATTATTTGTTTATTAAATATTGATGCTGTTTCACTCAAAAATATTTCAGCTGCATTTCTAGACAAGTGAGATGAGTTTTCTAGGTTTAAGCTTCAGTGAAGGGACTTTAGGTCTCTTAACCTTTGTTTACCTCAGCCATCCATCTGAATAAAAAAAATAATTGTAACCTCCCCTTTGGGGAAACTATATAGTTTAATTAGTGTTTTCCAATAACTTGCAAATCCTTAGAGAAAATTCACAGTAGAAGCCTAAGAAATTATCTTTGAGGTTAGTTTATTACTATTGCTATTATTATCATTACTATTACTATGTGGGACTAGTTGTTTTTTTCAAATGGTTACTTGAAAATGTGTTTCAGATGTCATGGAGTGAAATTTACCTTTAATTTACCTTAGGGCTCAAATAAGAGCATATTGAATATAAAAATATAAAACACTAATTTCTTTAAAATACCTGACCCTGTTAATGGCCAGGTGTGTTAATTTTGTCAACTGGAAGAAGATCCTGTCCTAACTTGAAAATGTTAGAATGAAAATCTTAATCATCTTCTCTTAAATGGTCATTGAGGAAGCCAGGCTTGAGTCTGTGCAGCTGTTCTTCAATAACATTGTATCATTCTGAACCAATTATTTTCCTTAACCCAGATTTGCTTTGAATCTCTGTGGCATCTTTACTACTGTCTGTAACAACGTTGATTTCCAGACCCTCCTCTTCTCCTCACAGGAGGTAGGGGCTTCTTGGTGTTCCGCCTTTTACCCAGGCTTGAGAAATAGTCCTACTTGTTGCCATGATGCCTTGCTGCAGTTCTGGCTCTTCCCTTGTGCTGTTGTTACTTTTGTCATGTAGGTTTCCCAATGTCTTAGCAGATGCCTTGAACAATTCCCATTACCTTTTCTGGCCTTCCCTTCCACATAGTAGGGGATAGGGGGTGTCCTGATCTTGCCACAGGTGGGTGCCACATGTTAGGACCCACTGGTTCCTCAAGGGATTATTTGAGAGAGTCTGAAGCTCGACTGTCTGGGTTAAAAGTCTGGTGTTGTCACCTGCTTTCTGAATGACTTTAAACAAGTTATTTGATTTCTCTTTGCCTCAGTTTCCTGCCTATAAAATGAAGATAATAGTGCCTATCTTATCAAGGTTCTTAGAGAAGATTAGATGCATTAACACATGTAAAGCACTTACAACACTTCAAGTCAATAGTAAGCATTAATAAATATCAGTCGTTAACAGCTTTTGCTTCCGCTCTGTTACATTTTTCTGTCTCACCTCTCTCATAGCCCACAACAGCAAGCCAGACCCTTTGGCTCTTCATAGATTTATAATTCTTAATGTTTGAGCCCTACTATTTGCTATTGCTTCCTTTTTTACTTCTATACAGTAATATGTGAAATTGGAATAAAAAACAGAATGGAGGCTGGGCACAGCAGCTTGTGCCTATAATCCCAGTGCTTTGGGAGGCCAAACTGAAAGGATTGCTTAAGCATAGGATTTTGAGGCTGCAGTGGGCTGTGATAGCACCACTGTCCTCCAGCTGAGGTGACAGAGCAGGAGCTTGTCTCTTAAAAAAACAGAATTGGTCACCATGACATTAAAGAGCCGTGAAATATATTAGCATGTCATTTTTCTCTGCATCACCTCTATCCTAAACATTCCGTCTAGTCTTGGGAAATAACTTCTTTAAGGTAGGCCTGTTATTATGAATATAACATGATTGTCTGTTGTGTTATATTCATTGAGTTGATGCCAAGGAAAAATGAATATAGCAGGTCCCAGAAAGTAACAACAACAAAAATAAAATTGTCAACTATTTCACAGAGGGTATGGAGTTAGTGTTGGGTTTTGAAGGATGAATAGGAGTTTATCAGATGAGGAGGATTGAGAAGAGCATTCAGGGCAAAGGCATGTGAAAAAATTGATACAGTAGTGCATGCCAGTCCTGGGACCTTCAAGTTGAACGTTTAGGAGTGCAGAGTTTATGTTTCAGAAGCAGAGGATGAGTGAAGAGGGCAGCAATAGAATGGCATGAAGACTCTTATATAGTATACTAAGGAGTTTGGACTTAATCCTGTGGGCATGCAGGACCCTTTGAAAGATTTGCAGTAGGAAAGTGATCAGATCTGATTTGCTAACTCATTGCAATGGCTCTGTGGAAAGATATCTTGGAGAGGGGTTCAAGACCTGAGCCAGGGGACTTGTCAAGGAGTGGTTCAAATGCTAACTACCCCCTCCTGCTTCTCACATTGCTAAATAGAGTGCAGCAGAATGAGGTGTGCTTCTGAAGACAGGTTTCTGAGTCATCTTTCCAGCAGTCCCTTGAGTACATTGAGAGTGTGTGTGGAGGGAAGACATAAAATCTTTACCCTGCCCTCTCCCCATGTTAATCTTTAAAAGAGATGGGAGCAAAGCTGCTATCACACTGGGCTTGACTGAAGACAGAGTCCTTGAGCACCCTTCCCCTGAGTGCTGGCAAGCCTTGTGCTTGCAGAGGAGGGGAGATTAGTGAGAGGGCAGGCAGAGCGTATGTTGGATAGTTCCACCCTGGAGTTCAGGCCTCTCCTGACAAGTACTGCAAGCATCTGACATCCTTGGCCCTCTCTTTGCACTAACTTACCTTATAGCAGTTAAGCATCAGGCCATTCTGTGTCTTCCTTTCTTTCCCCTCAGTTGCTTAAAGAAGATGATAATTTGCTTTAAAGAAAAATGTTAAGAACGCTTTATAAAATGGCATTAACTAAGAACATCTCACACTTCTTTCTTCAGAATGCTTTTCTTCAATTGACATTGTATCTTTTTGCTCCTCCCAAAGCCTCACCAATTATTATTTATGTATATTATCATAATTCCTTGTAGAAAATCTATAGAATTGCTTGTGTTTATCAGCAGTGCTACCTTTTTATCTCTCTCTCCCTTTTCATCCTCTCTTCATCTCTTGCGAATTGTTATTTCTGGGGGTATTATTATTGTAATTAAGGAAATTGTTAAAAATACCATGACAATTTCATGCCTCAGAATTATTACACAGGGTTTATTAAAAAAAAAAGATTATTATATATCAATGCAGTATTTGTTATTCCTAAATGATTATTCCAGAAATACTTATCAAAAAAATCTCCCTCCAGAATAGCACTGTGGCTTTAATATCAGCTGCTCTTTCTTTGAATGAGGTTGCCCAATCTTTCATCAAAGAAACACATCACCCATATCCCTGTCTTTAAAAACAGCAATTATGTGTAAATGCCTCCTGATTTATTTGAGCCATGGCCACTGGCCAGTATGAGTCACCACAATTTATTGCTAACCGTCACTTTTACATGATAGGTCTGTAACAAATATCTGCCGCATATTGTTAAATTAATCTTCCATTTAAAATTAATGGAGTTAGACTCCCCAGGTTCAATGTAATTTCGTGTTCACGGGCAGGGAGGGATGTGTGCTGCATACAAAATGAGACAAGGCCCAACGCCCTAATCTTTCATCACCTTGAACCTGGAGACTAGGACACGTCTCAGCACCAACTAATGAGATTGAGCCTGCGTCTCTCCTGAGGATGCCGGCTCAAAGAGGCTTTTCTGCTCAGAAATAGCAGGCTCCATCTTATTTTAATAATTCCTCAGATATGACAAGTCTGATGTTATATATGAAAGAGCCAGGCTTGAAAAAGAGATAAAATGAATTTTATATCATTACTTCAAAACCAAACCAAGGGAAGTGTGTTGCAGTTAAATTAAAAAAAAAAAAAAGACACAACACATTTTAGTTATGAAATATATGGACTATAAACCAGGAGTCATTCCTTCCATTTATTTTAATGCACAATCACCTTAGATTTCTCTTCTGTAATTCTTAAACCTATTCATGGATTAATCAAAATAATGTGATGAAAGCAGGAGCTTGTTCGATAAACATTTAGATGAAAATATCAGAGGGGCCTGTAATTCCTGATGGGGTATGTCATACTGAACCTCTGAAGTCCCATCACTTCTTTTGGTGGCACCTTTTGAAAATGCATCTTTTTTCTTTGTACCACTAACCTGTTACTGTTTAGTCTCTTAGACTTTAAAAATGAGTAAGCCAAATTACACAGAGGTGTTGGGTTCTCTAGTTTTTCTTTCTCAATCTTTTTCACAAACGAGGTAACTGTGTTCCACTTATGGAGAAGGTTTTGCAGAACAGGTTTCAGCTATCATACAACACCTACAGTACTTCTGGCAAATCGTTGCTATTTTTCTTGAATTCTTAGGGAAGACTGAGTCCCAGGGACAATGGGACCTTTTTCCTAGGTAAAGAAAACATCTTTAGAAAGACAGTAAGTTAAGAGCAAGGCAAGGTGGCACACCCCTGTCGTCCCAGCTTCTTAGAAGGCTGAGCAGAGGGTCGGTCGCTTGAGCCCAGGACTTCAAGACCAGTCTAGACAAACATAGCAAGACTCCAGATAAGGTAAACTTCCTGTTTTTTAAAAATTCTATGAGTTGAGTTCTGTTTCCTCAGAGGGGAATTCTAAGTATGTGCATTTTGTGTCTGATTATTTTATTTTATTTTTATTTTTTTGAGACAGTGTCTCACTTTGTCTCCCAGGCTGGAGTGCAGTGGCATGATCTTGGTTCACTGTAACTTCCACCTCCTAGGCTCAAGCAATCCTCCCACCTCAGCCTCCTGAGTAGCTGGGACTACAGGTGCCTGCCACCACACCTGGATAATTTTTGTATGTTTTTGTAGAGACAGGATTTCATCATGTTGCCCAGGCTGGGCTTGAATTCCTGAGTTCAAGCAATCTACTGGCCTTGGCCTACCAAGGTGTTGGGAATACAAGCATGAGCCATTGCGCCTGGCCTGTATCTGATTTATAATGTAACATATGATTGATTCTAAAGCTCTTCTTTTTTGTGATTTGTTGTAATTTGGGCCCACAATAATTTTTTTCCAACCTCTTCTTCAGACATACATAATAAAGTTTCTAAAGAAGCAGTGTTAGTATTATACTACCTATAGCTTTTATTAGTATTATTGTTATTCCACTGACATTCTATAGCTTAAAATTCTATTTTCTCATACACTTTGTATGTTTAAATGGACATAAGGATAGAAAAAATATAAACTCCAATACAACAATCAAGTATAGTCACTTATTGACACGTGCAGTTTTAAAAATTATAGTCATCCCTTGGTATACTCAGGGAATTGGTTCCAGTACCACCTCACTCTCTCCCCCATAGATACTCAAGTCCTGCAGTTGTCTTGCAGACCCTTGCATATGAAAAGTTGGCATTCTGTATGTGAGGGTTTTGCATCTTTTGAATGCTGTAGTTTTAATCCTCATTTGGTTTAAAAAGTCTGCATGTAAGTGGATCAAAACCCATGTGGTTAAGGGTAAACTGTGTATCATCTTGGTAGGCTGTTTTTAAGAGAATACTTTTAAAATATTGCTCCATGTCTGTACTTGAATAAGATTTAGAAAATCTTAGGGGCATTTTAGAGCCATGTAAATGAGTAAAAATGATGATACTATAAATTGGAAATTAAATGAGTAATAGTAGGGCATCTTTCTCCATGTTCCTGAATTGATTTGCTTTCCTCTCCTTTGATGTCTGTAAGCTGTTGCATTTTCTACAGTGGGCCTCAGGATGCTTCATGAGTCCCAAATGTCAGATTTCTTTTTCTCTCTTCTACATATAGTGTATTTGCCTTAAGTTCTTGATACTTTCTTTTGCCTTCTTTACTTCTTTTAATATCATCAGCATTTTCTTTCTTTTTTCATTCTCTCCCTCTTTCCTTCCCTCAAAAGGGCTTCTTGTTTCATACTTTATAAACTTTTTGTTTTGAGACAGGGTCTTGCTTTGTTGCCCAGGCTGGAGTACAGTAGTACAAATCACGGCTCACTGAAGTCTCAACCTCCCTGACACAAGCAGTCCTCCCAGCTCGGCCTCCCAAGTATCGTGAACCTTAGACATGCACCATGATGCCCAGCTAACTTTTGTATTTTTTTAGAAACAGGGTTTTACCATGTTTCTCAGGCTGGTCTTGAACTCCTGAGCTCAAGCAATCCGCCTGCGTCGGCCTCCCAAAGGGCTGGAGTTACAGGTATAAGCCATTGTTCCCAACCTTCAATTTTTTGTTGTTTTGCGAGAGAGAGAGAGCAGGTTGATATGCTCAAGCTTAAGCTCTGTAATGGGTATAAAGCTCTTAAGTTTCTTAATCAGAATAGTAGAAATGGAAGGGATCTCTGATCTAATCCATCCGTCATTTCATAGGTAATGCCACGGAGGCCCGAATAGGTTAAGGCTCTCAAAGACCAAAACTATATCCTTTTAGAAAGTATTATGGTGGTTCCTCAAAAAAAATTAAACAGTTAATTACCGTATATGATTCAGCAGTCACACTTCTGAGTATACAATCAGAATTAAAAACACAGACTTAGACAGATACTTATATTCCAATGTTCATAGAAGCATTATTCATAATAGCTAAAAAGTAGAAATAGCTCAGATGTGTAACAGTTGATAAATGGATTAAAAAAGTGGTATATCTATAAAACAGAATGTCATTATTACTTTTGATTTTGAGTTGCATCTTGTTCTGTCACTGGGGCTGAAGTATGGTAGCAAAATCACAACTTACTGCAACCTTGAACTGTGGGGCTTAAGCAGTCCTCCTGCCTGGGACTACAGGCATGAGCTACCATGCCCAGCCTGGAATATTATCCAGGCTTAAAAAGGATTATAATTCTAACAGTTGCTGAAATATGAATGAATCAATGTACTTTGAAAACATGCTTATTGAAATAAAATACACAAAAAAAGGATAAATATTGTGGGATTTCACTTCTATGAGGTAGCTAGAGTAGTCAAACTTACAGACACAAAAAGTCACTAGGGGCTGGGAAGAATGGTGGGATAGGGAGTTACCCATCATGGGTACAAGGTTTCATTTTGGGATCATGAGAAAGTTCTGTAAATGGACATCCGTTATGATTAACAATGTGAATATACTTAGTGCCACTGACTGTGTACTTAAAAATGGTTAGAATGGTTAAAAAAAAAATTTCATGTATTTGCCACAATAAAATACGCAGATGCTGATATGGTTTGGTTGTGTCCCCACCCAAATCTCATCTCGAATTATAGTTCCCATAATCCCCATGTGGTGTGGGAGGGATCAGATGGAGAGAACTGAATCATGGGGGCATTTTCCCCCATTCTGTTCTTGTGATAGTGAGTGAGTACTCACAAGGTCTTATGGTTTTATAAGGGGCCTTTTTCTTCATTGGGCACTCATTCTTCTCTCTCCTGCCACCTTGTAAAGAGTGTGTTTGCTTCCCCTTCACCATGATTATAGGTTTCCTGAGGCCTTCCCAGCCATGGGGAACTGTGAGTCAATTAAGCCTCATTCCTTTATAACTTACCTAGTCTTGGGCAGTACTTTATAGCAACCTCAGAACATACCAATACAGACATGCACACATTCTTTTATTACCTGAGAAATTTTCTGGCAATTAGTATGACTGTCCTCCTCTGCCTCCATCTCTGTAGCTAACATTTGGACATTCCTCTGTTTCAGTTTCAGATTTGCTCTAATAATGTTTTTGAATGTTACTTCTTTCCCTTTCTCATTTCACTTTTCTTTTTTTCTGACATCAAGTACATGCTTTGTGAAAGTCACTAGAGATACAGGTAGCTCAGAATCAAAGGATTGTACATGAAGTATTTTCAAGAATATGCATATAAAATATTCAAAGATTTCTTAGAAAATGTTAATTATAAAATAGATAAAATAAAACTGTTTCTTGTTTGCACAAATGCATAAAGTATATGTGGTCTCATTAAGTAGCTTTTATTTTTTTTTCTCTAAAATAAATGTTGTGACCTTTTTAGAGATGGAGTCTTGCTCTGTTGCCCAGGCTAGAGTGCAGTGACGTGTATGATCTCTGCTCACTGCAACATCCACCTCCTGGGTTCAAATGATTCTCCCACCTCTGCCTCCCAAGTAGCTGGGATTATAGGCACCCACCACCACACCCAGCTGATTTTTGTGTTTTTAGTAGAGATGGGGTTTCACCGTGTTGGCCAGGCTGGTCTCGAACTCCTGAATTCAGGTGATCGGCCTGCCTCAGCCTGCCAAATTGCTGGGATTACAGGCATGAGTCACCACGCCTGGCCAGGTTTTGTGACCGTTTCATATAATATTATAAGCATTCCTTTATTAAAGCAACCTGTTAATGTAGGTCTCTCAGTGGCAGGCTCTTATTCTATGGATTGGCTAAGAATCCCCCAAAAATCCTTATGAGCAGAGATAAGAGTCATATAACATAGGAGAAGGCTAGTAATAGGCTTGAGTTTCAAAGAAAAGAGTTTATCAGAGTGAGTAGGGAAGAAGCTTGGTAACTGGCCTTCAAAAGTTAGTTAATATTGCATCGGGAAAGTTGTGGGGAAGGGGACGCAAAGTGGATGGCAAGGCAGGATAGCAACAGGGCGTTCTTGGAATAGACAACCATCCATTCGTTTGCAATGTGAAGTATGTGTGGTTTTGTGATGGGAATTCAGGCAGCAGTGTTATGTCAAGGTCAGTAGTTGAGAGTTGTAGACCACATTGAAGGATTTGTATTTGCAGTCCGATGAGCTCCTAGGATGGATCTGTCCAGTGGACAACTGGATTTCAGACCTAGGAGAGCCTTCATAGAGGTATTAATTGAAGCCTTTGGATGATCGACATTGTGAAGATAGAAGATAAGACAGAGCCTCTTCAGCATGTCTCCCTTAGTGAGAAGAAGGTGATGATACACAGAAGGAACTTTCAGAGAGGCAAGAATGATAGATAAAGGATGGACTTTCCCCAAGAAACCTGGAAAGGGAGTGATGAGGAGTGTTACTACTGTTTCAGAGACTTTAAAGAGGATCACAAATGAGGGGAAACCTTGGATTTTGATCTTGACTCTTAGTACTCAAGGAAACTGCATTTTAAGATGTGGTAATTAAAGGATTGAAACATTCTAAAGGTCCCTTGCAGTCTCCCTTTCTATGCCCATTGTGACAGCACGGTCACATCATTGCTTGAGGCATGCAAAAGTGCTTTATTGGAGATAGTATTATGGGGGCGGGGAGATTTTATTCTGATAGAGAGTAATAGACAGACCAATCTATCTTAAAATATGTAGGCAAGGGAGAAAAAAAGAGATATTTATCAGGACAGCATCTGCAGGTCAGAGTCTAGATTTCTATTTTTTGTTGTGTCGTATGTCAGAGCCTAGACTATGTAAATGATAGGTCAAAAGGTGAATAGCAACATAATGTGATTAAAAACTGAAATATGTACAAAGAGAGCAAAAACTATCAAGTCAGTCCAGGCACAGTGGCTCATGCCTGTAATCCCAACACTTTGGGAGGCCAAGGTGGGCAGATCCTGAGGTTAGGAGATTGAGACCATCCTGGTCAAAATGGTGAAACCCCGTCTGTACTATAAATACAAAAATTACCTGGGCATGGTGGCACTCCCCTGTAGTCCCAGCTACTCAAGTGGCTGAGGCAGGAGAATCACTTGAACCCAGGAGGCAGAGGTTGCAGTGAGCTGAGATCGCACCGCTGCACTCAGCCTGGCGACAAAGTGAGACTTGGTCTCAAAAAAGAAAACCCAAACAAAAAAAACCTATTAAGTCAAGAATATGTTACCCATTTTAATAAAAAGGTTTAGATTTCATTTGCTGTGTGTGTGTGAGAGAGAGAGAGAGACAGTATTGTATTAGGAATGCTTAGTAGGCATTTGGAGAAGTTTTGGGTGATTGGTGACATGAACTGTTCTTCCCTTTAATCTGGTGCATCTGAATGTACTCCTAGGCAGAAGGTATACCTGTGCATATTAAAGACATTTGTGGGTACTTTTATTTCATTATCCTCAGCTAAGAATACAAGATTTCTCTTAGCAAGCACAGAATAATAACCTTTCAGTGTAAATGTTTATCCATAATAGTAGTAGGATGTCTTTGATGGTAAGTATTTTTTAAATGAGGATTCATTTTAGGCCTCTCACAATGGCTTACGCCTATAATCCCAGCACTTTGGGAGGCTGTGGCAGGAGGATTGCTTGAGCCCAGGAGTTTGAGGCCAGCCTGGGTAACATTGTAAAACCCCTTCTCTACAAAAAATATGGAAATTAGCTGGGTGTGATGGCACATACCTGTGGTCTCAGCTACTTGGGAGGCTGAGGAAGGAGGCTTGAGCCTGGGTTTTGGAGGCTGAATGAGAGCATGTCACTGTACTCCAGCCTACGTGACAGAGTAAGACAGTGTCTCAAAAACATAGATAATTACCTACATACATACATACATATATAAAAACGAGGATTCACTTTAAAAAGCATTGACGTTTAAATATCAGCTTTACCTGAATGTTTATAATTTAATCTAAAGGAAAGATTGCCATTAAAGAAAACCTCAGAAATTTCTCAGACATACTGAAAATCAGTCTGAAAGTGGTTTTTGTTGTTTTGTTGTTGTCGGTGTTTTAGGATTTTATGGAG
The DNA here is from genome assembly GCA_963574635.1 of Cheracebus regulus. Classification (NCBI taxonomy): domain Eukaryota; kingdom Metazoa; phylum Chordata; class Mammalia; order Primates; family Pitheciidae; genus Cheracebus; species Cheracebus regulus. The sequence goes on from CAUYQU010078837.1 coordinate 20,886, forward strand.
TGCTTTCATTACTTACCAATTAGACAAAAGGAGAATGTTAAACTTCCAGCAAAATTGTCATTTCTACATCTCTACTAAATACTGTTAAGTAATCAGTTCATCTTTGGAAGGAAGTTTCTTAAGTGCTTTGGCCTCCAGCAGTTTCAATGAGACTTCTTAAAACTCAATAATTTTATTGGAAAATGCTTTATTTTCTTTGTGAATTATATTTAACACATTTAATTTAGGCCTTGGGATTTTGCACACCTTTGGGTGGGCCTCTTCCTCTTCTCCCTCTGTATCTCTATTAAGCACAGAAGATCAAATTGAAACCATGAGATTCTGAAATCGGAAAGTTTCTGCCTTTTGCAGCTTATTTGATGGGAATAAAAATGACTGATGGCACTCTCTCTTGGATCCTTTTATTCGATTCAACTATGATTATGGAGCCTATTAGCTGGAGTTACAACCCATTTAAGAGCAGTGCTTCCCAGTAATGGGGGCCAAATGATTTTGGAAAGTTCAGATGTACTGGACTCCCTGCAGAAATGAATTCAGCACTGAACATATTGATGCAGAACCCGAACGAGGCTGCTCCAGTGGGACAGAGAGAATTGTGAGCTCCGCAAGAAATGAGCCAGTAGTAGAATTAAAGATCAGATAGATGTTCAGCTCAAGGGCAGTCTCAACTCTGAAGTTCATCACAGCAATTTAATCAGGCTCAAATGAGCATTGCCCAGAAAGAAATCAGCCTTCAGTGTGACAGGAAATAAAGTTTATTTAAAAGATTCTTTGTTTCTAGTAATTGTGTGTTACGTCTTCCCAAGTCTACACTAAAATTAGGGAACTACTACATTTGCTAGGTGATAGCACTTTGGCTTACCTTGTTTCAGAAGATGTACTGTTGAGAAGGTTTATACAAGTCATGGTCTTGTCCAGAAGGAGCCTGCCACCTTGAAAGTTCCAACTCTATCATCTTTTGGATTAAGCAGGCCAGAGTGCATCTTCAGCTATAGCTATCTGATGCCCCTTTTCATTGTAAACTTATTTTCACAGAAAATGTATGTGTCTACAGTAAAAGTTGTATATTACAGCAGTCAAGAATGTGAACTTTAGAATGAGGCGCACCTGGGTTTGAATCCCACCCGCGCCCGCCCCCCCCCCCGCCCCCTGCCCCTCCACTTGGTAGCTGTATGAGCTTCAGCAAGTTACTTCAGCTGTAGTTGAACACATAGTTCTTTAATTATGAAATGAGAATAATTCCTACCTCACAAGATTATGGGGAGAAGTCAATTAAATGATGTGATATATATCAGTTGCTTCACAGTGTCTGCACATAATAAGTACTCAATAAATGGTAGTTATCCCTCCCTCATTTGCCCACTCATCTGCTCATCTGCTCTCTTCCTGAGCCAACGTGTTGACTGCTTTAGGAATAAGTGAGGGAAACTTTTTAGAGGACATTTGACTTCATCGTGCAGAAAGAAAACAAACTGTAAACACCTAGCTCATTGATTGTTAAGAACCCAAACTAAAACATTCCCTCCCCAACCCCAACACAACAACACAGTGGGGTATTTTGGATTCACACAGTATTAGCCTAGAAACCTATTCTGATAGCTAGGTTATGGTTTTACGCATGTAGTAAGAATAATCTATTACGATTTTTTTCTTTGTTACTTACTAGTTCTTAAGTTTGCTCAATAATGTATAAGTATTTTTGTCTAACACTGACAAAATTTGGAAGCAAATGTAATAAATTTATTAGGATTTTACTTCTCTCCTTCATAGCCCTGGCAAATAGTGTGTCTGTGTCTCCATATCCATATTCATGTCCTTATTTTTTATCTATATTATCCGTCTCCATGTGTGTGGAAAGCGATAATGAATGAATGTTAACTGAGATCTAAACTATGAGCTTTATGGATCCTGGAGTAAACGCCCAACAATTCCTAAAATTTGATGCACTCAGGTAAAAGCTGAATTGGAGAGAGTTGACCAGAGCCTCTTAAAATTAAGCTTTCTATCCTTCTGCTCATAATTTATACCTTGAGATCCTATAGGGCTGTGCCTAGGCCTTTGTGGATGGCAGCCTCATCTATGCTGTACCTGAAGTACAGACCAGCCTCATTTGTGTTTTACCTGAAGTATAAAGCAAATCATATCTAGAGAAAGAGAGTACCTTGCAATTAGGGGGATCCCACCCACTCTGCAGCTTGGCCCTGTGGAGGTTCCCTGCTCTTGATCATCTCTTGGTGAAGAGAGGAAGAGACAGTAAGTGCTGTAGAAAGTTTTATTCTCTGTGGTTAAAGTGAGAGGGTGAAAAAAGGAGCATAGAAAAGACATTCGGAGGATACACAGTGGCTAACCATTTAAAACCCGAAAGGAAGACCTGGGTTCAAACATTTGTTAACATATAGAGAAGAAAAATATGATCTATTTGGGGTAGTATAATCCACTGTGTATTTTTATCATACTTACCAAATGTATTTATTTGTTGTAAACATTTAATGTTTGTTTAGTGCTTTGAATATTCAGAGTAATGTTTCAGATCTACATATTGTATTAATAAGCAAATAACATATGCTAAGCATTTAAAGGCTACTGTCATTCTTCAGCTAGTACAGAGTAAATGTTAAAGGCTAAAGACTACGTAATTTAAGGTTCAGTTTTAGTGAGGAAGCCAGTGCAGCATTCTATCTGACGCTTTGTTCTACCCCATCCCCCTGACCTGTAACAACAAAAATAAAACCCAGAACAAACCATGTAGATAGATCAAAGAGCATAGCATGCATTGTTAGGATTTCAGATATGTAGATAGAAAGTTAGATTAAGCTTAAATTAAGTTTGAGTTCTTGGAGCAGTGCTCATTGATTACTATGTGTGTGTTTTGGGGGGCAATATTTCGGGTACCCATACTTTCCCTGGCCATGTTAACCTTGTGGGAGGCTTGCCTTGTTTCAGAACATGGTTCGTAGTAGCAAAAGATGATTGTAAAATCAAACTTGAAGGCAACATAGGCCTCTTCTGGCATGCACCTCAAAACTCTTGAGCCTCTACCCAGCACCCATTTCCAAAGCCGCTTCTGCTTCCACATTTTATTTATTTGTTACAGCAGTACCCTCTTGGTACCAGTTTTTGTCTTAGTCCAATCAGGCTGCTATAACAAAATGCCAAAAACTAGGTAGCTTATAAACAATAGAAATTTATTTCTGACCGTTGTGGAGGCTGGAAATCCCAAGATCAAGATGCTGGCAGGTGTCTTGTGAGGGCCTAGTTTCTGGTCGTAGATGGTATCTTCCAACTGTGTCCTTTACATAGTAGAAGGGGTACACAAGCTCCTAGGACCTTTTTTCTAAGGGTACTAATTCATTCATGAAGGCTCCACCCTCCTAACCTAACCATCTCCCTTGAGGCCGCACCTCCATAGTTAGGATTTCAACACGTAGAATTTGAGCGAACATAAACATTCAGACCACAGCCCCTGTAAAGAAGGTATTTGTTATTCTGGCAATGCAGGAGCAAGCTAGCACACTTGCTGTATTTAGCTGATAGGAGTTATGTGAACTGAACCATTAGGAGTAGGGATTTTGTGGAAGAGAAGGAATGGAGGACTGAGCAATATGAAATATGGAGAGTTGCTCCCTCTTCAAGAAACATCTCTGTCCTGATGTCTATCAGCTTTCATATCCCCATAGATATTTTATGGGAATTGCTACCTCTTTAAACATTTATGCTATTAAAAAAATCAGACCAATTGTTGACATAAAGCTAACACAGCAGCTGCTATATAGACAGAAAGTGAATTTTTTATGCTCTTGATGAGAAGTTTATGTCATTTATATACTACAGTAGGATAGAAGATGGATTTGGAATCCGAAAAAGCTACTGTTTGCACCATTCAGAATATTAGCTTGTGCTTTGAATCGAAATATTAAGATGACTGCATTTTCAATGTGTGTGTTTCTGTGCAAACTGGCTTACATATGGGTGGGATGGGAGAAATTGCTCTACTTGGAGAAAATAATAGTTTTCTTTTGTTTATGTTTTCTTTTGTGAAAGGAAGGATTAATAGCATTTAATACCTGATTTATTTGCCCTTCCCTGCACCATCAAAAGAATGAATTGTCGTGGTATTAAAACCATATTTCATCTAATTAAAGGTGCCATCACTTGCAAGATGCAACATGATTTTATGTACCTCTAAAAAACTACACTAACAATTAAACCAACATGCCATTGATTTTAAGATGCATTCCAATTTCAGAGATGTAAAAATACTTAAAAATGTATATCTTGGAATCAATGAAATATTGCACATAGTTCTCTTGGGGTATGTGCATATATGTACATATATGGGGTATGTGTATATATATAGAGAGAGAGAACTATATGCAATGGGAGAAGTATATGCAACTATATGCAAAGCAATTTCTCTTGTGGTATGTGTATATATGTAGGTGTACATTGTGGGAGGTGTATGTATGTGTATATGTGTAGGTATACATATTAACCTTGTCGGAGGTTAACATGTAGGTATATGTATACATACATATATACACATTCCACAAGAGAATAAAGTATATTTTATTTGGTTATAGTCTATAATATTTTCAGTCATTTTGCTGAGTTGGGTTTTATTTATTTTTTAAAGTTGCTGTTGACATCTGTTTGATACCATTCATTTAACATGGATGGCATGAATTTAGAATCTCTACTTAGAAGAGTCCTTTGGAAGCCCTAGTTTGTTGCATTTTCTAAAGAAAAAAAGAGTCAGGTACAAGGAGGCACCTTGGCATTAAAGTTAGAGCATTTTTTTAAAAAGGAAGGGAGGGAGGGAGGGAGGGAAGAAAGAAGGGGTTCATGCTGTCAGTTAGGAGCCAGCTATCTTACTTTTCTTTTTTTCTTTTTGAGACAGTTCACTTAGTCGCCAGGCACCAGGCTGGAGTGCAGTGGCGTGATCTCGGCTCACTGCAACCTCCTCCTCCCAGATTCAAGCAATTCTCCTGCCTCAGCCTCCCAAGTAGCTGGGACTACAGGTGTGCACCACGATGCCCAACTAATTTTTTTTGTATTTTTAGTAAAGATGGGGTTTCACCATATTGGCCAGGAAGGTCTCGATCTCTTGAACTTGTGATCCGCCCACCGCGGCCTCCCAAAGTGATGGGATTACAGGCGTGAGCCACTGTGCCTGGCCTCTTACTTGTCTAAGAGAAAATCAGATAATACTAGTATATCAAAATCCCATAGTTTATCTAATTGCGTATTTATAATTCTTCTTGGATGGCGTCTCTCATCTTGGATTACCTCTCTCACCCAAAATTATATTTTGTTTTGTCATTATACAATTTACTATATGATCATTGCAAAACAAAACAAAAAATTACCAGTACATTTAACAATACTGGATGTCATATATTAAGTTCTCAATAAATTATGTTGATTTTTTTCATGTCAATACATCATGTTTATTTTTCCACATCAATACACAATCTTAATTTTTGGTGACTGCATATTATATCATTGTATGATAAAACATAATTTTTAACCATTTCTGTATTGATGAACATGTAGATTGGTTGCAGTTTATCACTTTAATGACATGGCTGCCATGTACTTTCTTTTTTCACACCCAGTGATCATTTTAGGATCAATTCCTAGGAATTGCTGGATTGCTGGATCAAAGGCTGTATCTTCATGTTATTATGTGTTGGGAAGAGACCATTTCCTCATCTATTCACCAATACAGAAGATCAGTCATCCCTGACCCCACCCCATCTTTACCTACTTGTCTGGTTTAAAAAAAAATCATTTTTGTTTTTATTAGCATTTTTAAAATTATAGTTGAGGTTGAACACCTTTTCATGTATGTTTTGGTCTTTTCAGAGGGTTCTTAATCCTAGAAAGCCCAGCAGTTCAGAAGAGCAAAAGGTCTTAATGAACTTCATTCGGCTTCACTGAAGCCTATGAGGTTTTGAGGAAACTCTCTCAGGTTCCTTCTAAAGCAGATGAAACTGATAGAAAATAACTGTAATGTGGAGATGGGATCTGGCCCACTTTCAGTTGATCTACTCTCCAGCACTGGAAAGGAAGACTCAGTATCAGAAAGCCAGGGGAGATCCATCCAACAGTCCAGGATTGTTCTGAAAACTTAGAATACCAAAATCAAGAACTCTGGACTCCAACCTGCTTTCTGAGATGCACAAATTTGAAGGGGAGGTCAGAAAAGGACACCCTTCCTCTGTGTGTGCTGCTTTAATTACTGTTGTTTCTCTTCGGTTGTATTGAAATGTCTTCATTGCTTGCCTTTATGGGTACAAATAAACAGATAGTGTAATTTGAAAGTAGATAACAATAAAATTGCATAATAGCCACGCTGATTATTTTTTCTTAGTGGGCAAATGGGGTGACATCTTTATGAGCCTCTCTGCTGTCGGAAGCTCTTAACGTTTGAGACAACATGGGAATATATTTGTAATAAATTAGTAAATTCCCATTTAGCCTGCCTATACCATGTAATCTTCAGGAACCATAATGATTGTGTAGTAGAGAGTATATTTCTGACTTTGTAATTATAAAACACATCTGCTCTGAGAAACCCTTTAGTATCTGTTCTTTAAGGCCCAGCCCTAGTGTCGCTTCCTCTGCTGGGTGGTGTTTATTTTGTGATAGATGGGACAGTGTTGTACAGTGGAAACCCATTAGTCTTTGGAGTTAGCCCAGACATTAAGTGGACTCTTAGACCTGCTGTTTACTAGTAGTATTCTCATGTTTGGAAATCAGGAGCAATGTAATTGTTGAGACCATTTATTTTAATGAGAATAACCCATGCAGTAAGCATCAATCTTAGCACATACACGTGTTATCTTTTTTGCCTCCCCAAAATCTTCTACTGTTTCCATGTACTGATATCTTCTTCCAGATTCCTCAAGAGCCTTCATCTGGGTCATGCATTGACATTTATCCGATACTTAATATTGATAGTTATGTCTTGATGTTTGTGTATTTCTTTGTGTCCATAGTATCCTCCATTAGCACATGTGTTCATTCATGAAATATTTATTGAGCCATTTCTGTGTATTAGGCCCAGAGTAAGATGCTGGAATATGTTAATGAACAGGAGATGTAGTCACTGTGCCCTCCTAAAGCTTACATCCCAACAAGCAAGATCTATATGAAACAAACGTTGAATTACTAAATAAAAGTTATGGCATTTGCTATTAGCAATGTTGTAAAGGGCTACAAATGTAGACTAGCTTGTAGATGGCATTTGAGCTAATATCTATTGCATGAGTAGGAGTTAGCCAGGTAAAAGTGGGGATGATAAATCTTTTTTTTTTTTTATAAAAGAATGAAAGAGAGAAAGAGGAAGAGATTTTAGAAAAAGAGAAAAGGAAAAAGAAAGAAACATCAAAAGAAAGAAAAAAGAATGAAAGAGAAAGAAAGAGGAAGAGATTTTAGAAAAAGAGAGAAAAGGAGAAAGAAAGAAACAGCAAAAGAAAGAAAAAAAAGAATGAAAGAAAGAAAAAGGGAGAGAAAGAGGGAGAGAGAATGGGATTCTTGTTTTATTGCCCAGGCTAGAATACAGT
>CAUYQU010078839.1:0-53192 GCA_963574635.1 Cheracebus regulus
GAGCCGGACCTTCCCGGGTTCGCTGTGCTTGCTGTGAGACTCTCAGTCTGCAGCGCTTCCAATTGCTGTTTTCCTTGTGGGGATGGGACCAGCCGAGCCCGTCCGTCCCGTACACTCCGCACCGGGAAGCGCCGCGCTGGAGTGCTGGCAAAACAGCCGCGCTGGCCAAACGAGTCACGCTGGCGACCCGTGTGGCTCCTCTGCCGGGAATCTCCCGGTCTGTGGGCAACAAAAATTCGTCGGAAAGTGCGGCATCCACTCGTTCTCTGCGCTTTCACTGGGAGCTACATTCCTGAGCTGCTGCTAATCGGCCATCTTGGATCTCTCTCCCTGGGGCTCCTTTTCTTTTATCCATCCTCTACCTTTCTTCCACGGTCATCCTCCAAGCACAAAGGCCTATTCAAATCACCTTCTTGTTAGACATACCAAGTGACTTTCTGTTGTCCATAAGACCGTTTGCAATGTGGGCTTAAATTAACCTCAGCTTCCAGCTGCTGCTCGGCTTGTGCTTCCAACCTAGTGCTCACCCGTTGCCCTGGTGTCCAGGCGGTACCAAAATGAATTCTGGCTTTTCCCTAAAGACACGGTTTTCTGTGGTGGTGCGTGTTGGCCCAGGTTCTCTTGCCCCCATTCTCTGGTTAACAAAACCCACCCTCCAGAATGCTGCCAACATGTCCTCTCCCCTTAGGAACCTTCCCATTCTCCACAACCCAAGTCAGTCACTACCCCTTCTGCCATCTTCCGTTGTTTGGGGCATACTTGGATGTGCTGAGGAGGAGGTGTAGTGCAATGGGGGGATAGTGGCAATCTCTGCCTGGGACCTCCAGCAACTCATTCAGAAATGAATGCATAATTACATATCATGATATATACTATGGCAGAAAGGAACACACTGCCAAGAAACTGAACTGAGATGGCACTGAGACCTGACACACGGTAGGAGAGGTGGAGTGAGGAACAGGGAGCGTCTGGAGCAGGGAGCGCCTTGCACAGCAGCTTCATGGTAGGCTGTATGTTTTCTGAGAACAGAAAGAGGCCTGTGTGGCTAGAGTGGATGAGCAGGAGGGAAAATGGTGTGAGATGTGGCTGGAAAGGTAGGTAGGGCCCCAGCCTGCAGAGCCGGTGGGCCCCCAGAAGACTTTGGACTTTGTCTTAAGAACAATCGAGAGGCACTGAAGTTTCTCACTGGGGATGACACAATCTATTTGTATTTTGAAAAAAATTAGACTTCACTGTGGAATATTGACTGGAAGGAGGCCAAAGAGGATGTGGGGGTCTATTAGGAGGCTATTACATACAGGAAACAGATAATGGATGCTGGAATAGGGAGTGGCGGAGCAGATGAGCAGAATTTGGGTGAGTTTAAATTGAAATTCTTACCGGAACTTCTACAAACCAAACAGAATAAGCACTCACATTAAATACTCAGTTGGCATTTAAAAAGGTGTCATCTTAGAGTTATGATTATTTTATGGAGCTTATCATAAAATAAAGTAGTTAAATGGAATCAGTTAAATTTTGCTATTTAGAAGAAAGCAAAGGGTGAAAATATAAACACATAATACAGTAGAAACAGTAAAACTATATTTTAAACTGTCTAATTAAAAGAGCATCTGTTACCTTAGAAAGCTCCAAAGAGACTGAAACACAGAAACCAAGATTACAAAGTTTTAATAGCAGATCATTGTCTTATTTTGTAATGGCTTTTTGGGATATACTTTACATATCATACACCTTACACATTTAAACATGAAATTTGGTAGTTCTCAGTTATTCATAGAGTTGTATAATCATTGCCATATCTAATTCTACAACATTTTCATTACCTTAAAAAGAAACCCCATACCCGTTATTAATTACTGCCTATTTCTCCCCAACTGCTCAAATGTGAGCAACCAATATTCTACTTCATGTTTTTATATATCTGTCTACTCTGGACATTGTATTTAAATAGAATCATATGGCCAGGTGTGGTGCCTCACGCCTGTAATCCCAGCATTTTGGGAGACTGAAGCGGGTGGATCACTTGAGGTCAGGAGTTTGAGGCCAGCCTGGACAACATGGTGAAACTCCATCTCTACTAAAAATACAAAAGTTAACTGGGCATGGTGGCACATACCTGTGATCCTGGCTACTGGGGAGGCTGAAGCACAAGAATTGCTTGAATCAGGGAGGTGAAGGTTGCAGTGAATCAATATCGTGCCACTGCCCTCCAGCCTGGGTGATAGAGGGAAACTCTGTCTCAATAAATAACAAATAAATAAATAGAATCATATGATTTTTGACTATCTGTTACTGGCACCTTTTACTTAGCATAATGTTTTCAAGGTTAATCCATGTTACCGTATATATCAGAACTTCATTGCTTTTTATTACCAAACACCCCATTATATGGATATACCACATCTACTTATCCATTCAGCAGTTGATGGACATTTAGGTTGTTTTCAAATTTTTGGCTATTATGAATAATGCTACTATGAACAGTTACTTATAACTTCATGAACATATGTTTTCATTTCTATTGGTTATATACCCCTGGGAGTAGAATTGCTGGATCACGTGCTAACTCCATGTTTAATCATTTGAAGAACTGCCAGACTATTTCCCAAAGCAGCTTCTTCATTTCACATTTCCATCAGCAGTGTATGAGGTTTCCAATCTCTCCACATTTTCATCAATGCCTGTTACTTTCTGTTCTTTTGTTTTTTTTTTTTCATTCTAGCCAGCCTAGCAGGTATGAATTGGAGTCTCATTTTGGTTTTTGATTTGCATTTCCCTGGTGGCTAATGGTGATGTCTATCTTTCCATGCACTAACAAGCCATTAGTCCATCTCCTTTGGAGAAAGATGTCTATCCAGATCCACTGCCCACTTTAAAATTTGATTATTGGCCTTTTATTATTGAGTTATAAGTGCTCTTTTTACATTCTAGATAAAAGTATCTTATCAGAAACATGATTTATAAAATTTTGCTTCCATTCTGTGTGTTGTCTTTTTACATTTTTGATGGTGCACATCAAAGTGCAAAAGACTTTTTCGTTTGGATTATATCTGATTATCTATTTTTTTATTTTATTGCTGTGTTTTATCTTTTAGAAAAGAATAACCTCCTATGAAACTATGGAGTCATATCACTGAGTTGTGTCTAAGATTCTTTTACATTTTGTTCCTACCAACAAAAAGAGAATTCAACCACCATTTTCCCCAAGGATGTGTAGTCATTTTCTTTAATATATGTATTGCTTCTTCAAAGTTAAAAGACTATAACTAATGTCAGCCAACTCTATCTTTAGCAAAAGCAATTAAGTAGCATATTCAGGCTTATCAGTCCTATGCCATTTTATTAGCTAAAGCAATTAGAAGAACTTATCATTTTTTAAAATCACATAATTATTGACTGTCATAGACCCTGTTACTGAGAAAGGTGATGGCTTGTAACACTACAATGAGGTAAAATGAAAATAAAGGGTGAAAAGAAAGCCTAAAAGATAAAGGTTAAAGAAGGAAAGAAACATAAATTACAATTAGAGCGAAACATTGTGGAACTTTAATGCATTTTTTAAGACCCTTTAAGTCAAATTAATAAAAATTGAAAAAGACTCAATATTTGCATTGATAGGACTTTTATTTAAAAAGTTAAATTATTTCTTTGAGCTAAATTCTCCACCTGTTCTTTGATACCTAAAAGCTTTTAGGAGGTAAAGAAAAAGGTTTTTAAAATGTTATTTATAAAATAATAAGTAGCAAAGGATGCAGGCATAAATCTAGAAGGGCATGTAGCAAATCTTTTTTTGGTCTGAGACAGAGTCTCACTCTGTCGCCCAGGCTGGAGTTCAGTGGCGCAATCTTGGCTCACCACAACTTCAGCTGCCTCCGCCTCCCGATTTCAAGCGATTCCCCTGCCTCAGCCTCCTGAGTAGCTGTGATTACAGGCGTGCGCTACCACGCCCAACTAATTTTTTGAAGTTTTAGTAGAGACAGGGTTTCGCTATGTTGCCCAGACTGGTCTCCTGAATTCAAGCAATCTACCACATGCAGCCTCCCAAAGTTCTAGGATTATAGGTTTGAGCCACCGCACCCAGCCAGTAAATCTTTATTTAGATCATCTCAACATCTGCATGTTCCTTCTTTAAAAGCTGGATTCCCCAGTTGTTTCTCTTTGGCCTTCCAGTGCCCAGGATGTAAGGACATTTAGAAGGTGAAAAAAAAAAACAAAAGAACAAAACTGTGGACTTAAGAGACTGAATTAGGCCAGGCCCCACGGCTCATGCCTGTAATCCCAGTTCTTTGGGAGGCTAAGGCGGGCAGATCACGAAGTCAAGAGTTTGAGACCAGCCTTGCCAATATGGTGAAACTCCATCTCTACTAAAACTAGAAAACAAACTAGCTGGGTGTGGTGGCACATGCCTGTAGTCCCAGCTACTTGGGAGGCTGAGGCAAGAGAATCACTTGAACCCAGGAGACGGAGGTTGTAATAAGCCGAGATCACACCACTGCACCCCAGCCTGGGCAATAGAGGAGACTCCATCTCAAAAAAAAAAAAAAAAAAAAAAAAAGAGAGAGAGAGAGAAAGAAAGACTGAATTGGCTTTGTGTAAAGTCTTCTGAATAAAACTCTTAAGTAGAATGGGGCTGCAAAAGTGCAATATGAATATTTGTTTTCCATTTTACATTCAATTAGATAGTTTTTTACATGAGCTTTCTTCCCTCAAGTGTTCTCTAAACATCATATAATACAGAGCTATTTTTAACATCCATTTCTTTTTACTGAGAAATAAACAGAGGAGATTCACCAGCATTACTCACCTCTCTGGAATCACTTGGATAACGTTAATGGAATGATGCTCCTGAACCAGCCAATCACCTTTCAGCTCACAACCTGCCATCTTGCCTCCATCTACTCTCAGTGATTATGTTCCCTCACCATTCCAGCCACAGACAGGAGTCATAAACACACACGGAGATGGGCATAGCAGCCTAAGTAGCCACACATCCATCCTAGACAACCTCTCCCCTTTCTTCCCTCCCTTGCATTCTCTGTACCTGCTCAAATTCACCTCAGTGAATCCTCTACCCTCACATACACTGCTGCCCAATGATCAAAGCCAGGAGTTTTAGATGGTCTTGCTCTGTCCTTCTTCCAGCTGTGTCCCTCTGCCCAGCTGAAGAGTCCATGGAGTGAAGAAATTTTTCCCACCCAGAACCTGGTGGACCTATAAACGGACCATGCTCTGGGTTTCCAGGAATCTAGAGTTTGCTGCTCAAACATAGCCTTAAGTCTAGTTCCAGGATCTGTGCAGTGCTTCTTCTCTGTATCCATGCTCCTATTGGCAGAACTTCAGGCCTGAGAAATATCCAAGGAGCAACGATTTGCAGGAAGGATAGACACAGCTCAAACATATAGGCTAAAATGTGCAAACGTGCTTATTTAAGCTGTGTGAGGTGTGAGATGGAGCAGCGGGTGGAGAGAGTGGGCTACAAGCATGGATGGCATGCCAGGCCAACACTGCCCTGGCCACTGCATTATAGCATCTAACTTCGGAACTCTGAGGAATCCCAAAATTCAAAATCCAGCTTTTCTAGATTATTACAAAAGATTATCTGTCAAGATAGGAGGATAAACCATACTTTATTTTATATGTTAGCTTGATTTATAAATATTTAGATGTATGGTACATAGTCATCCATTTGTACTTCTAACATGGACCCCAATAATGTGAACTGTACGCCTGCTAGGTTTTGGAGTTCAAGCCTGATTGATTCATTAAGAATACTTATTACATTTCTACTGTGCAGTAGGCATTGTTTTAGGCTTTCAGGGACAGCAATAAACTGGACAGATAAGGTTCTGCTGCCAAGGAGCTTATATTCAAATGTGAGAAGATAAATTGAGTAGAGTCTAGGTAAATCAATGCATTTATCCATCCATTCATTCATTTACACAACAAATATCAATTGCCAAATGCTGGCCCCAGGCATTTGGGATGGTTTACAAAACAGACATGAATCCCTGGCATCCTGAAGGTAATTTTAGATACTAATAAAGGTAAGGAAAGAAATTGAAAGGGATGAAATATTAGAGAATAACAAGTGAGATGCATTGGCCCCATAGTTGAGGCTCTCAGGAAGACATCTCTAATGAGATTTATAGGATAGAAAGGATTCGAGAGTTTGACAAGCCAAGAAAAAGAGTGTTTATATGGAAGGAAGTGTGGGTGCAAATACCAGGAGAAAAAAATTGAGGTGTTCAAGAAATGGGGGGAAAAAAGTGTGGCTGGAGCATTACAAACAAGATTGTGAGTGTTGCTGTGTAGACAGAAAGGGAGGCAACTGAGGTTTTACCCACTATACTTTACATCTGTGTCCCTAATTCCTGTGTTTTGTGGAGGACAAAGAAAGGTAACAGCAGGAAAGCAGTGAAAGTCACTGAAGTGTCCAGAGTTTTGTCTTAGCCTGGTTCAGTTCAGCAGGCTTCACATGGGCTCTTCTAATAAACGTAGCCATTGAAGTGAGATGTCTTGAGAAAGTGCCCTTTCAGGGTTGGGGACCCAGCAGCAAAGTGAATGGCTTGTCACAGTACACACAGCTGGCCTCCAAGGGTCTGCTGTTACCAGCAAATGAGCAAAAGCACTTGATCTACATCTCCATCCAGCAAGTCACTGGATGACGCCGGGATTGTGGTGCGCCATCTATATCTACTGACTGCCATGCTTCCTGTTGACAAGATTTGCTCTCAGAAGCAACTCACCTATGGATTTGCTAGTGTGCCAGACACAGACTGGAGGCTTTCTATATTTTTCTTCACACTAGTGAATTCTCACAAGCCAATGACGGAGGTATCATTATCTCCATTTAAAAGGAAAAACCAAAGTTCACAAAGAGGAAGTATTTGCCCTAAGTCCCATGTCGATAAGTGGTGGATCTCTTTGCAGGACCTGATGTAGTCTACATCTGCAGATGGAATATGGCCATTGGTCTGACATTTCCACAAAGAATTAAGCGCTCGACTCTGTGGCAAGATATGCCTGGAATCCCACCCTGGTCATTGTGCCGCAGTGTGAGTTTAGGAGAATTACTTTTTCTCTGAGCCTCAGTTTTCATCTCTGTAAAGTAGAGATAATTGTAATACCCACTTAAGGGATTGTCAGGTGAGAATAATGCATGTCAGGTAGAATTTAACAAGAACTCAAGAAATATTAGCTGGTTGCATTATGCTTACTTTGCTCCGCCTCTCTCTTCTTTTCCACACCTATCATGGTATCCAAGTTGCTTATCCATTCTAAGTACTCTTTCACCACAAGTTGCCAATTGCCTACTTAACAATGTGCCACAGTTTATCAAATAAGGGTGTGACAAATGAACTATGAGCTATGAACCTTTAAGGACAAACTGTCCAACAGGGAGTCAACACTAAAGTTTACAGAATAAGTCCGAACGAGGTGATGAGTTACTTGGGCATCTGAAAAACAGTTATCCTTGTAAGTGGGTGCATGTTTGTTCAAAATAGTGTCCTGGTTTTTGCTAGACAGCCTGAGTCCCAGAAGGACATTTCAATCCAGAGTTTGTTGAATTCCACCCAGTTGTCGTTCTTCTCGCTTGCTAAATTAGCCTCCCAGGAAGATAACACCCACTTATGCATTAGTGATTCTTCCCAGAAGTTTCAAAGGGAAAGCCCATTCTAAGAATGACTGAAGCAGAATCCAAATTGACCAAGTATTCACACATACTTCACACTCCAGCCTTCTCTGTGGCCTCTAGAAGGTTCGATATTTCTTCTTTGTACCAGACATTCAAATTTATTTAAAACGTTGAACACATCCTTTGGACAGGTTGTGAAGAATGTTGAATGCAGTTAAGGAGGAGGTGAGATGATTCACTCCATCTTCACCTTAGCTCTCATGATCACCCACCTTAAAGGTTTTGTGGCCAGCTCTCCTGCAGCCCTTGATGAGTCACTCCTGGGCTTTCATTTCCCGTCTGCAGCAGCTGCTGTCCACATAGTTCACAAGACCATTGTTGTTATAAAGGAGATCACATCATTTATGAAATACTTGGAGTGCTTAAGAGGAAAGGGCATTGGTTGATACTTTAACCTAGCAGCTAAACGTGAAGCTAAAGCTTTGTGTAATAGTACTTATTCTTCCCAAGTACTATATACTCTGATTGTTTCTATTCTATTTCATCTTAAGAAAATAATACTGGTTGCAATCTACTCAACTGATTTTTTGACCCACGCTATTGAAAAGTTTAAGACATATATTTATATCCTTTAGTATAAGACAAATTAGCCTCAGGTCATGTATATTTCCCTCTCCCAACAAATAGGTGCACATATATATTCAAAAACTATTTTTTCTTTTCAGAGTAAATAATATTAATTCGAGATTGTTGGTCACTTTCCTGATTAGCCTCACGATACTCAAGACAGAATAAAGCTGCTCATTAGATGAGCTATTCACATCCATTCACCGTATGTCATGTTATTTTAGGAATACAAATCCCACAAAACATGAAGCTTCTGAAAATTATGCATATTTACATGTATTTCTGGTTAAAAAAATCTGACCAAGCAGATTTTTCTCTTCAGATTTTGAATGGGCACACACACACACACACACACACACACACACACACACACACATATATATATGTATGTATTTTATTGCACTTTAGGTCTGGGGTACATTGTACAGAACATGTAGGATTGTTGCATAGGTACATATATGGCAATGTGGTTTGCTGGCCCCCTTTCTTAATAGAGAATGCAAACATGCATATTCTCATTTTTATAAGATTAAAAAGTTTCACTTTATCATGAAGAAGGGGAAAGCAGTGAGAAAGAAGTGAGAAAGAAGTGAGCAAGAAAGCAGTGAGAAAGAAGAAAAAAGGAGGAGAAAAATTGGAGGAGAAAGGATCCAGATTTAAGTTTATTGCTTGTGTATCTCTTTGAATGTAGTAGGTAATTAATATTAATTAAACATTCTAAGTTTATAGGAGAATAATAGTCAAATTAAAACTTACTTAAAAGAATGCTATTTTTAACTTACAAGTAGAAGTCATGATGTTTACACACTGCTCTTTGCTTTATAAACTCTTTTTTCTCAATAAGAGAGGGCATTTTTATTGTTAATTATAATGGATACATGATAGTTGTACATAGGAGAGGGTTTTTAAATGGAATAACCTTAGTAGTTTTGTTTTGTTTTTTACTAATGCATTTTATTTGTAGAGCAGTTTTAGATTCACAGAAAAACTGAGAAGAAAGTACAGGGAGTTCCCACATACCCTATAGCTGTCCCCACACTTTATAACCTCCCCAACTATTGACATTCCACACCAGAGTGGTACATTTGTCACCACCTATGAGCCTATATTGACACATCATCACCCAAAGCCTATAATTGACATTAGCATTTACTCTTGGTATTCTACATTCTGTAGATTTGGACAAATGTATTGTGACGTATCCATTATAGTCATGTCATACACAACAGCTTCACTGCCCTAAAACTAGTGTTCTGGGGGCACTAAACCCCTGTGTTCTGCCTGTTTATTTCTTCCTCTATTTTGCATCTGGCAAACACTGATCATTTTACTATCTCCATAGGTTTGCCTTCTTCAGAATGTCATATAGTGGGGATTATACAGTACAAAGCCTTTTTAGATTGGCTTCTTTAATCTAGTAGTATGCATTTAAGTCTCCTCCATGTCTTTTCATTACTTGGTAGCTCATTTCTTTTTAGCACTAAATCATATCCCATTGTCTGGATGTACCACAGTTTATGTATTCACCTATGTAAGGATACCTTGGTTGCTTCCAAGTTTAGCGATTATGAATCAAGCTGCTATAAACATGCATGTACAGGTTTTTGTGTAGACATAAATTTTCAATTCATTTCAGTAAATACCAGAGAGCAAGACTGCTAGACAGTATAATAAGAATATGTTTAGTTTTGTAAGAAACTGCCAAAGTGTCTTCCAAAGTGCTGTGCCATTTTGGGTTCCCACCAGCAATGAATGAGAATTCCTGTTGCTCTACTTTCTTGGCAGCATGTGGTATTGTACTAGTAGGGTTCTCTAGAGGGACAGAACTAATGGAATATATATATATATGCCCATATATATGGGAGTTTATTAAGTATTAACTCACACGATCACAAAGTCCCACAATACACAATAGGCCATCTGCAGGTTGAGGAGCAAGGACAGTGAGTCTGAGTTCCAAAACTAAATAACTTGGAGTCCGATACTCAAGGGCAGGAAGCAACCAGCAAAGGAGAAAGATGTAGGCTGGGAGGCTAGGCCAGTCTCTCATTTCACATTTTTCTGCCTGCTTATACCCTGGCTTCTATGACAGCTGATTAGATTGTATCCACACAGATTAAGGATAGATCTGCCTTTCCCAGCCCATTGACTCAAATGTTAATCTCTTTTGGCAACACCCTCACAGACACACCCAGGATCAATACTTTATATCCATCAATCCAATCAAGTTGACATTCAGTATTAACCATCACAGTACTGTCAATATTTTGGATTTTGGCCATTCTAATAGATGTGTGGTTATATCATATTATTGTCTTAATATCCAATTCTCTAATGACACATGATATTGAAAATTTTTTCATATTCTCACTTGTCATTTGTATATTTTCTTTGGTGAGGTGCCCACTCAGGTCCTTTGCACATTTTCTAAATAAGTTGTTTATTTTCTTATTGTTGAGTTTTAAATGCTCTTTGTATCTTTTGGATAACAGTTTTGTTTTTTTATCAGATGTGTCTTTTGCAAATATTTTCTCCCATTCTGTGGCTTGTCTTCTCATTCTCTTGATGTTTAGTAATATTTAGTATACTCCAAACATGTTGAGTTATGCAGATTCCTAATGAAAAAGTTTAATTAATTTCCAGATTTAAGTGTCAGGTAAATTAATCTCTAGTGTTTTATTTTTATCAAAATTGATTACGGAGCTTTTGATAAAATCATGTTCCTTTTAGAAATGAAAGTTAATCTCAGAAAATATATCGTTATCTTCTCCAGTTCACTTTTTAATAGAACTCCAGCTTCTCATCGCAAGTGAAATTTCATTACAAATAAATTGTTTGTCTGTTTGAGGAAGAAAGGGTATGCAAACTAAAAATGTTATTTAAAAAATAAAAAAGAGATCAGCATTAGAACTATTGTGTAAGGCAAACCTGCTAGGCTGACTTTATTAGAAAGTAATCAAGAATAGTATATAAACACTTCTATTTGAATATAGATATATTACTACACATGAAAAGCAGTCTCACTCGTCATATAACTTTAACTAAAATTTATAAAAACATTTCTGATGTTATTATATACAAGTTAAGGAAGGCTTTAACAGATTCCTCTATATCTCCATGTTTATCTGGGATGTCATAAATTCTGACTTTAGGCATGCATGAATAATCAGGTTGATTTTTAACACAGCACAGGAAACGATCCTGATGGTTGAATTAGGTTTAATATTTAAAGAGCATTTTTATCGCTCCAAAATACTTTGTCTACATTAAACACTGAAAAACATGAATTAATGGGTAACCTCATCTAACCTTATGCAAGAATCTTTAGATAGCTATTGTGCAACAAAGCAAAGGAAAAAAAAAAAGAGTATTCAGTAGGGGTTATTGTTTAGATAGATTTCCTTTCTAATGTTATCCTCAGTTTATTTTTTCCAAATGGTGTGTGCCTGCTGTCCTTAGAGGTCATATTGTTGATTGTATATGATTTACTCACCTATATTTGGGGTCTGAACAGCAGGCATCCTGGAACTGTCTAGTGATAACTCAGCCATTGTACAAAGGAAGTTTGAGGTAGGATATAAAGACATTTAAGATTCTTACATGATCTCAAGGTATTCTGAGTTTAAATCAAAGAGCCATCCCTTAAATTATTCAAATTTCTAGTCACCTATACACAGATATGGGGTTTGGGTAATTGAAGCTGTCAGGTTTACCTGAAAGCAGTCCTGAATGAATAACCTAGAAGTGAGACAACCTGAAGCTGAATAAATCAAGTAGGTTTTCTAACAGAAGTATCTGTATACTTCAATTATTCATGAGGCCTTGAATATAGAAGCTTGGCCTGTGAAATCTTGTAGGTCAAATGACTGTTTCTATCCAAGACTCCAATAAGTA
This sequence comes from Cheracebus regulus, assembly GCA_963574635.1. Classification (NCBI taxonomy): domain Eukaryota; kingdom Metazoa; phylum Chordata; class Mammalia; order Primates; family Pitheciidae; genus Cheracebus; species Cheracebus regulus. Next base: position 12,161 of record CAUYQU010078839.1, read on the forward strand.
CCAAAAATTACTTCTTTTTCCTGCTCTATGTGTCAGCTGAGGATGTTTTTCCTGAACTTTTTTTTTAACCTCCTCTCCTCAAATGCAGAAAGAAAGAATCAAGCAGTTATAATAAATATAGATTATAATCAACCACCTCTGAGACCAAGCCTTGGGAATTCTGAAGTGAAAATGGGGCCTCTAAAAATAACCAGCCTTGGTTTGTGTGGGGGAAAAGACTTTGTTAGGGCCCTGCTGAGCCAAGGAGAGACAATATCTCCAGCTAGACAAGGGTTACATGACACGGGACTTTTGAGGTTTTTCCAACACCAAGGTCTAGATTTAAATCCAAAACTGAGAGTTAATTAAAAACAGGGAAGTAGCTGGGCGCAGTGACTCATGCAAGTAATCCCAGAACTTTCGGAGGCTGAGACGGGAGGATTGCTTGAGCTCAGGAGTTTGAAAGTAGCTTGGGCTACATGGCAAAACCCCTTCTCTACAAAAAAATTACCTGGGTATGGTGACAAGCACCTATAGTTCCACCTCCTCTGGAGGCTGTGAGGTGGGAGGATCATTTGATCCCAGGAGGTTGAGGCTGCAGTGAGCAGTAATCACACCACGGCACTCCAGCCTGGGCGACAGAGCTGGACCTTGCCTCAAAAAAGCCAAACCAAAAAAAAGGGGGAAGTGCAAAGTATGGGAGAAAGCCTCAAGCATAAAGGAAGTAAAAGGAAAGGAAATGAGTGCTCATTGAGAACAAGCTATTCTAATAATAATATCATAATAACCAACATTTACAGGGTACCTAAAATGTGTCAGGCATTACTCTATGAGTTTCTACAGACATCATGTCACATAGACACAAAAGGTCATTTAATCCTAACTACAAGCCAGTGAGGTAGGTACTGTTATTATCATTCAGAAGGCAGCCTCTCTTCTTACCCTGTGCCTTTCTTGATGCTGAATTGTTCTTCATCACACCCTAAAATAAGACATAGCTGCAAATACATAATGCAGTCCTGTATGTCTTTTATAAAGGATTTCACAGAACATAGAAGAATATATAGCTATCACAGAATGCTTCATTCATTTCTATGTCAGACATTTCACTTCTCATCATACCACTCCCTTTATACATAGAGCTTCTAGAAGTTATTCTCTTATCTAGGTCCTCAGCTTTGTGTCCACTCAGCAAGACAAAATCGGGCAGCTACCACACCTAATCCTCCTTAGAAAGCAGTTTAGGGGCCATCCACGGTCACTCACCTATATCCCTGGGCCATTTTGTCTCTACCTCTGTTTACCTAAGTATTCACCCAACCAATAAGTCTTTTTTGAGGGGGTGGGGGATGGTGAAATATGTTGTCAAGGAAAGTGTCCTCCACATTGTTACATCATGTTTTATGTAATTTGTATGAAGCAAGTTATTATTTTTTTTATGATGACATTATTAGGTAGCTATTATAACTTCCCATTTTAAAGATCAGAGGCCTGAGTTTCAGGATTTAAATTTCCCCAGAATTACAGCTAGGGTAACTAGGGTAACCAAACATCTCAGTTTGCCTGAGACTGTCCCCATTTTAAATATGGGAAGTTTCAGGTCCTGGGAAACATCTCTATCCGAAACCAGTAAAATAAACCATATCCCAGACTAGTAAAATCATAATGGTTGGTTTTTCAACCCAGGTTTTCTGACAGATTAAGTAGCCACTCAATGAATACTTGCTGAATAAGGGGGAGGTATGGGGGAAGAGAGAGAAAGAAAGATTGGAGGAAAGAAAAAATAAGGAAGGAAGGAAAGAAGGAAGGAAGAGAGGGAGGGAAATGAAACAAGGGAAATGGAAGCTGTATGGTGATTTAATATCTCATAAATCTTATATTATCTATAATTTACTCTATACACAGTAGAGTATACACATATTTGGTTAATATTTGAGGGTACCTCTGTAATCATGAATAATCCATGATAGTTTTATAGCATTTGAACCACAAACAGTTGAACTATCTTCATCTAGATCAGCACTATAGTTTGCTTATTTGCATAAGGAATATTAGAAATAATATTCCATTGATGAAATGAATAATATTTAAGCACAGTGGATTGAACATAGTAATCTAGCAAGCCCAGCAGCCTGACCCATGTGGTATTCTTATCCTCCAATTCAGTCCTGAGTTCCACAACTTAATGAGTAATTCTGTCACCTTATTCCAACTAGACATTTAGCTGAATCCTGCTATTGCAAAAGCATTGAAAATATCTCCAAAGAACCTTTCATGCAGAGAACTTGCTACCAGGTGGTGATATAATGAAACACAGAGACTAAAGAACAGAGAATGGGACCTCGCTGACTTTACAGAGGCAAGCTGAATGGTTATTTTGTGGCTGCTTGCTGATAATTGCTCACATGAGTAGAAAATTTCAGCATGAGATATGTTATTGTTATAATATAGGACCTGGTAGAAAGATGTTAGAGAAGGAAACCTATAGCCTTTACCTACCTCAAACTATTGAACGCTTCTGATATCTACCAAAATAAACCATCTCTTTGTGACTGGCCAAGTTAGTGTAAGTCTCTTCCCCACTCATCATCTATGCAGATTCATTCATATCAAAATTTTAAAAAGTAAATTCCTCCTCTAGTGAATAAGAGAAAAGCTACATGCTTTAGCTCAAAATAAAAACTTTAAACAGCTGTCTATAACATAAGGCTTCTACTTCCACAAGAGCTATAATATATAAGCTCTTGAAGAAAGAATAAAATGAGCTATTAGGGTAGCTACCCAGCATCTAATTAAAATGAAAGAGCCTGAAAATGGCTTTCTTATTATTAGTGGTACTATTAAAGATGACAGATTGTCCTAGATGCATTGCTCCAAAGGAGGACATCCTCTCGCTTCTGGGAAAAGGAGAGTTAATCAGAGCAAAATATGGCTGTTAGAAATCCCTCCAAAGCCCACACTTGGAGATTTGTGTTTCATTCATTGATTCTTTTACCATCTCTCCTGCTTTTGCCAACCCACTAAAACCTTTGTCAAGCCAGAAATTCAACTTCTATAAAATGGTAGTTCTTTCTTCACTATAAAACATTTAATCAAGTTAATATTTCAAGGTTTTCATTATCATTATAAGGAAGCATTAATGGTGAGAAGAAAAAAAAATCAGTCAGCGAAAATTCTATTGCTTTTCCTTTAGTGGATGTGGTCATTACATCCTTTCTAAGGAAGATCTCATTTCCTGAAGGACCTGAACAATGATGAGGTGAGAGGGACAATTAAAACAGATAAAGATATAATCTTAACCAAATATAAGGAAAGTCAATCCAGAGTAGACTCACCAACATCTCTTCCTTGGAGATTTTTCCTACTATAGTTAATATATTTTACTCAGAAGAAACAGGTAAAACATATAATCACTCCATGGTTCATCATCTGCATTCTTTTGAAAGTTAAACTTCAGATTCCCATTGCTCATTTAATTTTTTTCTATTTAATTTTTTTACATTAGTGTGAATCTTTCTGGATGTAACTGAGTTTGGCAAATGCTCTGAGGCATGGCAAATCTATTTTTTTAACAGAACTAGCCACTTTGCAAAGATTTCTTAAGTGATGCTTAGGTCTGAATCACTAATTTTCAAAGCAGGGAATTTTTAACGTAGTAACAAAAATACTTCTGAGTTTTTATGCCTAACAGGATGGAAAAGTCACTGTTTTATTTTTTTTCCCTGCCCTAAATTTTAAGACCTGTGGAGACTCAACCCTAAACAGCCCACTGATCTATTGTTTTGAAGGATTTGATCTCAGCTTAACCATAAATTCTGCATACAAATAATGACAGCACTTGGTATAAAACTCAGCTTAAATGAACAAATGGTCCAGATTGGAAATTTGGGGAATTAAGCTATCTGGTTTGTATAAGATTCTAAAGTTTCCAAGCTGAAAGTTTTAGACAGGAAAGGAGAATGGTGGGATTTAATGGAAATAGAATGTCCAAAGGAGAGAGTACAGAGGCTAGGACAGTGGAGAGCAGAAGAAAGGAGAGGATGACAATAGTTGGGGTGTAGGGTGACTGTTCAGATCATGCAGGGAGTGTTGTGCTCACTTCTGAACATGACACATCAAGAAGGGTTGGACCAGTGTCACATAAAAAGCAGTGAAAGGGAGAGCGCATGTTAACCATTGAGGGAACAGAGAGGAAAACAACCATGGACTCCAAAGCCACTATTGCAGGAAAAATAAAGACCCAAGGAAAAATGATGACCATTGCAGGGAAAAGACAGGAAAGCATATTTCAGTATCACGTAGGAAAGAGCTTTCTAACTTCTGGAGTTGTCCAAAAATAAGAACATTACATCAAGGAGTTATAGTTCCAATTACCAGAGCTGTTCAAATAGACTAGACAACCTCTTGTCTGAGATGCTGTTATGGGAGGCTGTATGCTAAGCTTGGGCATGGAGCGAGGTGTTTCTGAAATTTCTCCAGCGCTGCTTCTCAAATCTTAGAATGCTTAAGGTTGTCTGTTATGATATTCTGAAACTCAGAGATAAATAGCTCATATCTGAAAATTAAATAAGATCAAGAAGGAGCTAGCATAATAAAAACTCAGTTTACAGTGGCTTCAATAAACTGAGTCTTATTTTTTCTTTCCTAACAGAAAGTCTTGAAATAGGCTGGCATTGTCAATGGAATAGCCGGGATCCTGGCAAAAAACCAACTTCTGGATACAAAATGAATCCCTCATGCCCTCAAGAGCAGGCTTTGTGCAGAAAAGACCATCTAGAGGTGTGCTTTGGTTAACAAACAAATTAATATTCAATGCATTAAATTTACTATTATTTCTTAAGCTTTCAGCTCAGCTTATTATTCTTATTTTATAAATGTAACAAAATTTAAAGGTAGTTTAATTTGCAAATGTTATTATATACCTTCAAACATGTTTAACTGCATTACATTTGACTTTCTTTTTTAAAGACTTCAGTTTTACAACACACTTTGTTAAGTACCTAAAATTTGAAATAGCCTAGTAAATTATATATACAGATACAGTAAATCTTAAGTTATCTAATTGTCAGGATAAGTTACCTTAATTGACAAGATAATTGTGTGTGTGTGTGTGTGTGTGAGAGAGAGAGAGAGAGAGAGATCTTCAAGATTATATCTATAATCTGTATCTATCTTCAATAATGTGGTTTCAATTCTTTAGGATATATATAAAGAAGGGAGATTGGGTATCTTTTTTACAGAAATAGAAAAACAATGCTAATTCAAATGGAACTACAAAAGACTCCGAATAGCCAAAGTGATCTTGAGAAAAAACAAAGCCAGAAGCATCAAATTTCCTGATTTTAAAATACATTGAAAAGCTACAGTAATTAAAGCAGTATGGTACTGGCATAAAGACAGACATATAGATCAATAGAACAAAATAAAGTCCAGAAATGAGCCCACTTTTATAGGTCAACTGATTTTTTTTTTTTTTTTGAGATGGAGTCTCACTCTGTCACCAAGCTGGAGTGCAGTGGTGTGATCTTGGCTCACTACAACCTCCACCTCCTGGGTCCAAGTGATTCTCCTGCCTCAGCCTCCCAAGTAGCTGGGACTACAGGCTCATTCCACCATGCTCAGCTAATTTTTTTGTATTTTTAGTATAGATGGAGTTTCAGCATGTTGGCCAGGATGGCCTTGATCTCTTGACCTCGTGATTCACCTGCCTTGGCTTTACTGGGATTACAGGTGTGAGCCACTGCACCCAGCCAGTTCAACTGATCTTTAACCAACAATATGCAATATGGAAAGACAGTTTCTTCAACAAACAGTTTTGAGAAAACTGGATACCCACAAGCAAAAAAGAAAGAAAGAAAGAAAGAGAAAAGAAAAAAGAAAAGAAATTGGACCCTTACCTTATACCATTCACAAAAACCAACTTAAACTGAAGACTCACATGTAAGAAATGAAACTATAAATTTCCTGTAGGAGATACTTTTAAAGTTCTCTTTCTTGGTCCCCACTTTAGACCATAAATCAACACCTTTGGGAACTTGGCTTTTATTTTCTATTTTTTAATTCCTCAGTAGACTCTAATGTGCAGCCAAATTTAAGAAACACCCTTCCTTAATTCCATATAATCCTGTTCATTTGGTGTGTTTCATCTAAGGCTGATCTTCACCCCTGACCTGGCTGAGTATTGGCACCTGATTTTTATCTGGCAAATTAGAATTTCTCCCCTAAGCCACAATAATTAGTTAAAGGTTATGGAGTGACCCAAACCAGCTCGCATTTCTTTTTGAGAATTTTGATAGAACAAACTGGGAAGATATATATCCATCTGCAGAGAAAATGCACTGTAAGGATAATTTAGTCTTTCCGCTCCCAGTGGCAACTTGCTCCAATGTGGAGAGAATATATCTGATAATTAAGTCAAATATAACTGAGAGATAGAGGTAATCCTGTTTAATAAACCCCTGGATCTTATACTGAGACTTCCCAGTTAGAAAATCCTAGAAACTCCTTCTTTTGATTGTGCTAGGTTGAGTTAGGTTTCTGTTGCCTGCAACTGAGAGAGTTCACCTAACGGCGCATGTGATAACATTTCTTTCCTCCCCCTTCATGGTGGGAACAGATTTTCTCTCATGATAATTCTCTCCTTATCCTGTATTTTACTCTCTCCCTCTCTACTGGCTTATTTCTTGTTATCCTTATACTTAAGCATACATCTTTCTGAACACAGAGACAGAAATCTCCTGAACGACCTGGTGTCCTCTCCTAGCTATTCATCTCTCTCATTTTCTTCATGGTCAATCCCCTCAAAATAGTGATTTACAAGCAATGTATCCCTCTCTTCAACTTCACAAATTTCACCCTACCCTTCAAAAGGTGAATACAGACCACCTACAAGGATAATGGACTTCCCCCTACCCGAATTCACGCTACATGATCTTCTGCCCATATTTGACATTGTTCAGTCTTTAAATCTTCCCTTAGCTTCTATCATGCCATTGTATTCTGGTTGACTCTTAACTAAACCTCCCTTAACACACTGTTAGCTCTTTCTCAGCCTTTTCTTTCATATCAAGAAGGGAGACTGGGCCTCATTTTTACAGAAATAGAAAAATAATGCTAATTCAAATGAAACTACAAAAGACTCAGAATAACCAAAGTGATCTTGAGAAAGAACAAAGCCAGAAGCATCAAATTTCCTGATTTTAAAATATATTGAAAAGCTACAGTAATTAAAGCAGTATGAAACTGGCATTAAGACTTTCACTGACTTCTCTTCATATTATTGCAACCAACAAATATTGGAGCCCTCTTTCATTCTTCTCTCAATCCCTGTTCCATGGGCATTCTCATTCACCTCCTTGGCTTTACTCACCTCTCTTTATATGTTATGAATTCCAAATCTCAATTTCTAGCCTTTCATGTGTCTTTCCTAGACTCTTGCCCTCCAAACACCTCCCATCACTCAACTAACTCCTACTCATCCCTCAGGATTCACTTCAGGCATCACCTCTTCCAGGAAGCCTTTCCTAATTTCCCTGTTTGGTGCTTCTCTGTGTTGCAGTATATTATAATCACCTCAATCAAAGTAGTTATCACACTGTATAGAAGCTATCTGTTTATATAGCTCTCTCAAGACTGTAAAAGCTTTGAAGTAGTAATTATGCTATGATTATCTTTGTGACTGGCATATAAATGTTAATCAATAAACGTTTCCAAAACTAATGAAAGAATGGTGGCTGCTGATCAATTCAGACTCTCTGTACATTGGACTATTTGGTGAGGTAACACAGCAGTACACCATTCTAGAATTTCTTTCTCATAAATGTATAGGTTGGGAGGGAATTTGGAGCCTCATTTTTAATAAATATCTGTTCCTGCAATCATGCATACCTCGATTACATTTATTATTCAATTCAAATTATAAATACTTTATTTTATTATTGATGTCTTTATATTTTGTTGTAGAATAATAAGAATACATTTGTGTCGACTATTTTTTTTTTGAGAGAGAGTCTTACTCTGTCACCCAGGATGGAGTGCAGTGGCATGATCATGGCTCACTCACTGCAGCCTTGACCTCCCAGGCTCAAGTAATCCTCCCTCCTCAGCCTCCTGAGTAGCTGGGACTACAGATGTGCACCACCACATCCAGCACCACTAATTGTTTATAGAGATGGCGTCTCACCGTGTTTCCAGGCTTGTATTTTTCTCTTAAGTTAATGTGCACTTCCCCAGATACTTCTCGTGAACCTCCTGTGAGGTGCATCAGCAGGGAAAGATTAGGAGACAAGAAGAAGTGAGGAAGTGGGGAGTTGTATTTATTAGCTTGTTATATTATATATTGAAGGTATATAGGGTGTGGACCTATACTGAGACCCCCAAGAACTATCAAGAGTAGGGAGTGAATGCCTGCTGAAGCAAGAGGAGGAAATAGTGCAACAGGCAACAGGAGCAGGAGTGAGAGATGAAGCCACTGCTCAACAGAAGCCGTGGTCATGAAGACGTAGCTGCTATCTGAACTGCAGTGCGACAGGAAGAATACCTTCTCCAGCCTTCCTGCTTCTTTCCTTCAGACATTCATAGGCCAGAACAAGGCAGGGAGAACAGAAAATGGGAAGCCAAATGGGTGATACCAAGCCCACCCTTTGACTCTGGCTGAGTCTCTCGTGGAATAGAGGTTGGAAGAAGCAGTCCCATGAAGGAGTTGCCTATGGCTTCTCTTTCCCAATTTACTTCAATAAAGTAAAAACTTTCTTAAATAATTGACTTTTAACTAAGCCTCCCTTAACACAACATCCTGACATACCCAGTGACCTCTCTCTGGTAGACCCACTCAGTTTCAGTTCTGCTCTCCCAGTTGAGTTGGCAAGTTTCCAAAAATCATATTTCCTTCCAAACTTTCTTATGCCAGTTGTACTCGCTATTGTTTTACACTACGTAGTCATTAGGTCAACTATAAAGTATAAGTGCGGAAGAAAATAAGTCCTTAAACTTCCTCTCCTCTTAATCTATATTCACTCCGTAGGTGATCCCAACCAGTCTCATGACTTTAATCACTTTTACATATTTACAATTCTTAAAGATACATCTCCTGTCTAGATCACTCCTTGACATCCTCCCTTGAATGTCTAATATGTGTCACTATCTTAATGGGCTTCCAAGTGAGTTGCTGACCTGTGCCACTTCCTCCAACACCCTATACCTGCTCCACCTGTGGCCTCACCTGTCTCAGGCAATGGTAACTCCATCCTGCTACTTTCCCAGGTAAAAAGCCTTGGATTTAGCTTTTATTTCTTCCTTTTTTTCACACCTCACACCCAATCTGTCAGAAAATCTATTATTTTTACCTTCAAAATATTTTCAAAATTTGACCACTCACCTCACTGTTATTACTTTGGTCCGAGCCACCATCATCTCTTACCTGAATTACTTCCACAGTTTCCTACCTGGTCCTCCCTATACTTACCCTTGCACTCTGTTATCAACCTTGCAGTGTGATCATCATGAGGGATCATGTCTCTTCTGCTTAAATGCATTGGCTCCCCATTTCTCTGAGAGTAAAATCCAAAGTCCTTATAATGGCCCTCAAACCCCTAGCCATGTCTTGGCTCTGTGGATCACTCCCTAAATTCATTTCCCGTATCCCTCACCCCACACTGGCCCTCTGGCTGTTTCTTGAACATTCCAGACACAGGCCCAAGCCAGCGCCTCAGATCTGGCTGCTCCTTACACCTCAAATGCTTCTCCTCTAGACCTCTTCAGCTTCTACTCCCACTCCTTTGGGTCTTTGCTCAAGGCTCAGCATGTCACACCACATGTTCTCACTCATAGGCGGGTGTTGAACAATGAGAACATGTGGGCTCAGGGAGAGGAGCATCATACACTTGGGGCAGCTGGGGGGAGTAGGGGAGGGACCGCATTAGGTGGGAAGGGTAGGGAGGGATAACATGGGGAGAAATGCCAGATACAGTATGCACCTATGCAACAACCCTACATGACCTGCATATGTACCCCAGAACCTAAAGTAAAATTTAAAAAAAAAAAATCAAATTCTGTACTTTGTACCATACTTCTTCTTTAGAAAATAGCTTGATGAACAATTCTAAATAAAATAATGGTTCCATTTAATTATCATATTAAAAAAAAAAAAAGAACGACAACACCACGTAAAATTGCAGACTTTCCCCAACACTCCTCAGACCTTCTCCAGCACTTCTCATCTTATTCTGTTTTTCCCAAAGGATTTAGCCCCTTCTAACACTCATCATCATGGCAACATGTATTTGCTTATTGTTAGCTGTCTACTCCTAATAGAATACAAGCTCCCCCTCAGCACATAATTATAGCTGTAGCTGTTTTCTTCATCCAAGACACTAAGAACAGTGACAGGCCCATGGTAGAGGCTAAAATATTTGTTGAAATAATTGAAGAAAAATGTTTTAAGAAAGGCCACATTTTGAAAGTGCTATTTTTGCTCATGTAGATTTGTTCTTGATTTGTGTTTCTAAATTATCACATTATTACTTTTACAACTACTAGTATTATTATTTTACCTATATGACTCTTACAAAAATCCAAAAAGAAAAAGAAAGTGTTGTGAAATTTCTAGAAGGCAGAAATTTCACTGACTCTGAATATAACTGTGCTTAGAACTACTGAATGGAATCCAAAAATTGAGTTTGCTCATCAAAACATAAAAATAAAATAGGAGCCATCTTTTTTATGTAGGTGAGTCCTTATAACTCTTTTTTAATACTCTATAAAATTATCATCCTTTCAGTTCCAGGTCTAGGAGATTTTTCCCTTTTAAAATTCTTCTTTAAAAAAAAAGTCACAAATCTAATAGGACAGGAACTCTTAAAACCACAGATACGATTAAGGCTCAGTTCTCTAATAAATGTGCAACGAAACACTTGTCAGCCCTTCAAATAATGAGCTGTGATCTATGATAAATGTGCCAAGAATGCATTTTCCAGGGCAGCATATTTCAGATGGGTAGGAAATAGTTGAATCACAGCAGGATCTTACTTTTACACAAATTACTTCTAAACTCTAAACACATCTAAAATTAATTTCTTTCATCACATTAACACTGGGCTGTTAATCACCGAAATGTGTGCTGGTATTTGACAGACATAAAAACTGATTTACATTTGGTAGAGGAGGAGGATACACATAAAAGATGCATGTTCTTCATGTGAAATAAAGTTTTGCATATCCTGGTTCATAAAATATATTGCTTGTTTACTAGTCACAGATGATTATGAAGGTGAGTGCAGTAATGGCTTATGAAGTTCAAATTAAAAGATCTGACCTTTCTTCAACAGTGTACATGAATTAAGAACAATGTATAATGCAATATGCCTGTAACAGAAAGAGGGAAATTACAAAATGCTTAAGCTTCTCTGGTTAATTTCTGGGAATTAATTTATTCACTCATTCAGTTATGTATACACACAAAAAAAAAGTGAATTTCTATGATTCCCTACTCATATGAAGCTCTAATTCTATGGTACAAAATAATTCAAGGTACACAATGCAATAATTACTATGACAATGGAATGTATAGGGTGCTATGGGTATCTAGGGGAAGGACACGCTGCCTCATCTGCAAGACAGGAAGTAATGATAGTTCCTATCCCATAGAATTAACGTGAAGATTAAATGAGTGAGTGTGTGTGGAAGAGCTTAAAGGGAACTGACCCATTGTGAACACTCAGTGCACGTTGGCCTTTACTACAAGGCCACATGTGCTCAAGCCACACATGATTAAATATTCATGTCAGGCATGGAACTAGGCAGGAATAATACCACTCATCTCATGGCACTTATAGTCGAGTGGGGAAGACTGTGTAATGTAACAAGTATTCCAGGAGATTATGCAAAAGTCCCTATGGAAAGGGGGAGCCAGGCCCCTAACAAGTCTGAGAATTCAAGAAAGTCCTACAGGGATTGTATTAGAAACAGAACCCGTGAGTGCCCCCTTAGAATTCTTCTGGCCACTAGTTTTATAACAAGGATTAAGCCATAGCATAACCCAGCTGTGGATAAAGAAGGAAAGAACTATATCCCAAAGGACTCTTAAGACTAGACCAGCATGTACTAGGTGGAGAAGTATATTGGGGGCTGAATACTGAGAACGTTTGATTAAGGGAGGCAAAACATAAAACTGGATAAGGAAGAGACTGTTAACTCAGTTGAGGGCACTATCCCATGAGATAGGATTAACACTCTGACAATGACTCCAGGCAAGGGTGCTAACTAATTCATTGCCGACGTGGGTCCTAGAGGCATCGAAAAAGCAATAGCTCATGCTGAAGAGATAGAATGGAGGTGGCAGAATGGTGGACAAGGAATGGATATACTACTACTGCGTACAGCCAGAAGACCTCCAGATCAGGTTCCACCAGAGGGTCCAGGTGACAGGACACACATCAAGGCTATTGGAATGTCCTGGTGAGCAGGCACTGGCATCACTAAGAAGGTGAGTGGTGGCTGTCCCTTGCAGGCCTGGGCTGACAGTGGGAGAAGCTGCCATGGAATCTGATTCATCAACAGCAATCAGATGGTAGGCTAGGACACCTGAACAGCAGAGGTCAGGCAGTGCGACTCAGCCATTGGAAGCCTGAGGTCCCAATGACTATCGGAGTTGTAGTGGCAGCTTAGGGGGACCCACCTGCACAAGTTATGGAGATGGTTGAGAGAATGTAGTAGCCCTGGGGGCAAAATACATGGACAATTGACAAGGATACTACTCAGTTCATACCAGTGGAAGATATCAAGAATGGATGGCCAGGAGGCTGAGGGAAGTCACCCCTTTCCCAGATTCCAGACCTGAGCCAGTTTTCAGACCTGGAGCCCACTGGCTGACGAGGTGGACAGCTCTCTAGAAGAAAGGATCCTGTACCATCATGCCAATCACATGGTGGTGATTTCCTAGTTCTTCCACAAAGGAACCTATAGCCATTTGCATGAGTAACTGAGCACTGGAGAAAATGGACCAGATATCTCAATGATGATTGGGGATACAGGATGGGATACATTAATACTGTAACTCCTGAAGCATCATCAGGCCTCTCTCCATATTAGAAAGGGAGCATATAGAATCTATTGTAATTAATGTAATCCTAAACATATTTGCATACAGTGAGGACACATTGGGTCGCCAGACCCACTCAGTGCTGTTTGTCCAGTCTCCAAATATACAACTGAGATCAATATGCTTTGCAATTGATGCTTTATTCTGAAGGGTAAGAATTATCAGAGTAAAGAAGGCAACATAGAAGTCTCTGAAACTGACCCTTTCTGGCTAAGATAATAAATCAAAAGCAATATTGCATCTCTGGGGGATGACAGACATAAGTGATCTCCTTATGAATCTAAAGGATGCAAAGGCCATAGATAGCTCCTGTCATACCTTCATTAAATTCACCAGTCTGGCCCCTGGAAACTGGAGGGTGATCCTGGAGGATGCCAGGAGTGCAAGCTCAACCCGGATTGCAGTCACCATGCTCACTGTGGTATCTTAGTCTCAGACACATGGTGTGTGGCCATTGATTTGGTGAAGGTGTTCATTTCTATCATTATCAGAAAATGGAATAAAAAATGGTTTGCATTAACATGGAATAAAGAATAGGAAACATTTGAAGGTTTGCCCCAGAGCTACATTAATTCTCCTACCCTTTAACATAAAAAGGTTAGAGAGATCTGAACCATCTGAACATCCCACAAAACAGTACATTGATCTGTTACATCAATGGTATTATGTTGATGGGGATGGATGAGCTAGAGGTGGCTTGCATGCTGTGGTTCACACATGTGCTACAGAGGATGGGTAAAACTCACAGAAATTCAGAACCTACCATATCTGTAAATGTCTAAAAATTCAGTGGTTAGAACATCCATTCCAAAGCAGAAGCAGCTCATTGCATGGTGCCCCATTATAACAAAGAAGACACAGAGAGGAAGGGCCTCTTTGGGTTCTGAAGGTATCATATTCTACACCTGGGATTACTGCTTTAGTCATATACTAGGACATATGAAGAGCTTGGATTGTTGAGTGGGGCCTGGAGCAGGAAGGGGCTCTGAAGCAGTCCTAAGGCAGTGCAAGCAGCCTACACTGGGGAAAACAAACCGGCAAATGCAATGGTTCTAGAAGTATTAGTAGAGAGAAAAGATGCTTTGTGCAGTCTGGAACACCCCAGTAGGAGAATCCCAACATAGGCCCTTTGGAGACTGGAGCATGTCATGTCTTCTGCAGCAGAGAATTATGCACCTTTTGAAAGAAAATCCTGTCACGTTATTTGGCCCTGGTAGAGCTGAGATGACAAATGATCATTTGGCTAGAACTACTAGTCCCCTCAGCCCCATCAAGTCATAACAGAGGCCCATCAGCAATTCATTATAAGATGAAAATGGTGCATCAAAGATTGAGCCTGAGCAGAACCAGAAGGGACAGCATGTTCCATGAGCCTGTAGCCCAGACCCTCATGGCTCCCATTTATATTCCACCAGCACCCTCCCTCGGTTCACAGCTCTCACCATGTAGAGACTCCTGCACGTAAGCTGGAGGTGAAAGTCAGAGTTTGATTTCCAATGGTAGGTCTGTTTTGTGAGTACAAGATGAAAATGTAGTTTTTCTTGGGGTAGGCTTCAAAGATAAAGGTGGGCCAGACACAGTGGCTCATGCCTGTAATCTCAGCAATTTGAGAGGCTGAGGCGGTCAGATTACCTGAGGTCGGGAGTTTGAGACCAGCCTGGCCAACATGGTGAAACCTCATCTCTATTAAGAACACAAAAAAACTTAGCCAGGTGTGGTAGCATGTGCCTGTAATTCCAGCTACTTGGGAGGCTAAGGCATGAGAATTGCTTGAACCTGGGAAGTGGAGGTTACAGTGAGCTGAGATCATGCCACTACACTCCAGCCTGGGGCAACAGAGTGAGACTCTTGTCTCAAAAAAGAAAAAAAAGACAAAGGTGGGGGAAAATCCTCCTTGTAAGCAGAGGTTTAGGTGTGACACTTGGTCATCCACTTTGTGGGGAAAGAGAAGAGGCCTTACTGATAGGCAGTGGTAAATAGTCTGGCGTGTTGGAGAGAGAACTGAAGTTCTAAGACTGAGAGTTCAGAGTCAAAGAGGGAAGCGTGGGCCTGGATGTATGGGAATGGGCAGGGAGTATGAAGACCTTGGTATTACATTTCTGTGCCCACCAAAACCAACTAGGAAAGATGAATCTTATCTTTAATCTTTACTTTTACTAAACCTTATTTAGCTGTAAGTTTATACAATTTAATTTTTAATAATGAGTCCTTAACAACTGGCATGCATACAAAAATAAATAAAATACATCTAACCAAGGAGGTGAAAGATCCTTATAAGGAAAACTACAAAACATTGCTGAAAAAAATCATAGATGACACAAACAAATGGAAAAACATTCCATACTCATAGATTAGAAGAATTAATATTGTTAAAATGGCCATACTTTCCAAAGTAATCTATAGATTCAATGCTACATCTATCAAAGTACCAACATTCTTCTCAGAATTAGAGAAAACTATTCTAAAATTTATATGGAAGAACAAAAGAGCCTGAAGAGCCAAAGCAATCCCAAGCAAAAAGAATAAAAAGAATAAAGCCTGCGGCATCACATTACCCAACTTCAAACTATACTATAAGGCTACAGTGCCAAAACAGTATGGCACTGGTACAGGAACAGATACATAGATCAATGGTGCAGAATAGAGAACTCAAAAACAAAACCACACACCTACAAGCATCTGATCTGCAACAAAGTTGACAAAAATAAACAATGGGGAAAGGCTTCCTTCTTAAATAAATTGTACTGGAGTAACTGTCTAGCCATATGCAGAAAAGTGAAACTGGACCTCTACTTTTCACCATATGTAAAAAATTAAGTCAAGGTGAATGAAAGATTTAAGTATAAGACTTTAAGCCATAAAAATCCTAGAAGAATACCTAGGAAATACCCTTCTCAGCACTGGCCTTGGCAAATAATTGATGCCTAAGTCCTCAAAAGCAATGGCAAGAAAAACAAAAATTGACAAATGGGGCTAAAGAGTTTCTGCATAGCAGAAGATACTAACAGTGTAAATAGACAACCTACAGAATAGAAGAAAATATTCACAAGCAATGCATCTAACAAAGACCTGATATCCAGAATCTATAGGGAACTTAAATCAACAAGCAAAAACAAATAATTCCATTACAACATGAGCAAAGGACATGAATAGATCATTCTCAAAGAAGACATGTAAGTGTCCAAGAAACTTATGAAAAAATGTTCATCATCACTAATCATCAGAGAAATGTCAATCAAAACCACAGTGAGATACTATCTCACACCAGACAGAACAGCTTATCATTAAGAAGTCAAAAGATGGCAGGGCACAGTGGTTCATGCCTGTAATCCCAGGACTTTGGGAGGCCAACGCAGGTGGATTACCTGAAGTCAGGAGTTTGAGACCATTCTGGCCAACATGGTGAAACCCTGTCTCTACTAAAAATACAAAAAATTAGCCGGGTATGATGGCGAGTGCCTGTAATACCAGCTACTTGGGAGTTGAGCCAGGAGAATCACTTGAACCTGGGAGGCAGAGGTTGCAGTGAGCTGAGATTGTGTCATTGCACTCCAGCCTGGGTGACAAGAGCAAGACTTCATCTCAAAAAAAGGAAAAAAAAGTCAAAGATAATAGATGCTAGCATGCCTATGAAGACAAGAGAATGCTTTTATACTGTTGATGGAAATGTAAATTAGTTCAGACACTCTGGAAAGCAGTGTGGAGATTTATCAAAGAACTTAATATGCCTAGCATTCCATTATTGGAACACTGAGCATGTGGTAGTTATTTATCTCCTACTGCTCAAGGTCATCACCAAGGTCTAATTGCAAAAATTCAAAAAATTGCCACCTCAGGCTTAAATAGATTAAAACAGAATTACTATTTGACCCATAAATCTCATTCCTGGGTATATATCCAAAGGAAAATAAATCATTCTACCAAAAAGACACATGAACTCATGTTTATCACAACAGTATTCATAATAGCAAAGACAGAATGAACCTAGATGCCCATAAACAGTGGATGGGATAAGGAAAATGTGGTACATATACACCGTAGAACACTATGTAGCCATTAAAAAGATAAAATCGCGTCTTTTGCAGCAACGTGGATGAAGCTGGAGTCCATTATCCTAAACGAATTAATACAGGAACAGAACATTGAATACTGTATGTTCTTATCTATAAGTGGGAGCTAAACACTGAGCATACATCAACATAAAGATGGGACAATAGGTACTGGAGACTACTAGAGGGGGAAGAAGGGAGGGGGGACAAGGGCTGGAAAACTTACTGGTTACTGTGCTCACCGCCTGGGTGACGGGTTCATCCATACCTCGAACCTCAGCATCACACAATATTTCCATGTAATGAACCTGCACGTGTACCTCCTAAATCTAAAAGAAAAATTGAAATAATTTTTAAAACCCTCTTGTTATGAAAGGCTATCGAATGACAGAGAAAAGCTTACTGCAAAATAGAAAAAATAAATTTTGGAAAGAAAACCATATATAGCACACACAAAAATAGAGAAAAACCACACGATGAAACATTAACTATAGTTGTCTCTGAGTGGTGGAGATGTGAATAATTTTGTTTTCTCTAAAACTATAATAATAATAATAACCGGCATGAAAATTCTCTGAAAATTTAACAATTAGCTCTTGCATGCTGACACAAACTGGTTCCACTACACTACTAGACCTCGAAATAACTCGGTTAAGTTTTCTGCTAAGAGGCTGAAATGAGAATCAAGATATGTATTACATCACATAATAAGAAAATTAAGATGGTGAATTATTTGAACCTATAACTGAGTGGCTTGTACAAGTTACACTTGCCATATTTCTTTATTGAGGTATTCCAAAATGGAATAAAAATTGTTGGCTTAAACCTCAAAGCTTGGTAAGATGTGCTCTTGTCAATTTAATACAATACAAGCAACCAATAATTTCATGAGAAAAAAAAAATCTTGTGTATTAGTGTATTGTTTGCTGGTGTGTGAAATGCTTGCTATTATTCTGAAATTATTAGACAGTATTCAGTTCTCTGCCCGTTCTCTACTCACCAGGAGCAGTCTACAATTTACAGCATCAGCTGCTTAGTTCATAATCTTGATTGAGCTCCTTTAATTTGAATTAAATCAAGCAAAATAAATAAAAGCAAGAATCTACTGAGCATGTACATTACAACTATGACTATAAAAATATCACCCAGTAAGAATAAACTGAATTAATTCTGAAAATTTAACTTGTCTTCAAAGGCTTTCAAAATGTCAGATGAATATATACCATTATAAGATATAAATAGCCCCTTTGAAGATCTATAGAGTACATATCTAGTAGCCAAGCTAAATTGCTAAAGAAATGAGGGTTCCATTCAAACTTTGTGAGGAAGATAATAAAATAATAGCAGCTTCTTTTGAAAGCACATTTTTGACCTACTCAATAAATTCCTATACTATTTTTCTCCTTGGCCACACTAGAGGGCGAACTTTCTCTTCTCTAGAAATCTTCCTACCCTGCATCCTTTCAAAAGAATTTTTCAAAGGAAGGTTGTTAATCTCCAGGAAACCTTAAAAATAATCAGGTAGGCTCAATTAAAACAATCAGAATTAGAGGACTCTGAGGAGACAGCTTATTAACAAAGCAGAGGCCAGTTTAAAAATCAGAGAGCTTATTTACAAAGCAGAGGCCAGTTTAAAACAAAACCAAGGGAAAACATAAAACAAAAACCCCTGTCCTCTATCAATTACTAATATGTTTTATATCTTGCACTTTATAAAGTGTGTTATAAATATTGTCCCTCCACATTCTCACAGAGACCCTATGTAATATTTTAGTCCATTTTCAAGCTGAGAAGCTGAGAAAATTGAAGCTCAGTGGTTTCAAGAGACTCGCTCAAGGTCAAACAGGTTTAAGGCAAGCAACCGAATCTAGTTATGATTTGAACTAATTTCTTTCTTAAAGCTTGGCTCATTGCAGACCCAAGATCTGTGGCGTATGCAGTGAGCCAGACTGAAGAACTGTAAGCCTTTCATGAAAGAACTCAGAACATCCCAGGGCAACAGCCCAGCTCGACATGCTCAGATGAACAAACTAGACTGGCTATCCCCACTTTGTAAGAGCTAATGAGCAGAAACTTTCCATGACATCTGTATCTCTCCTAAGGCTATGATTAAATCATTGACTTAAAATATAATTACAAGTATGACACATTTTGATTATTTTGCCCCTGGGAAAAATATTATAGGATATGCACTAATTTATTTACTTACTTTAAGTCAAGATTTATAAAGAAGTTCGTTCAATTACAATCCAAATTAAGAGAAAATATAAATTAAAATGTGATTACTTAAGTAACAGAAGATCCCTTGCTTTCAAAAGGATTCGCTGCAGGGTTCCTTTGAACTGAGAGCTGCCCAGCTGTATGTTAAATGAACCCATTTACAGTACAAGGGTTCAATTTACATAGAAATGCCCAGAAACAGAGCTGTCACACAAAGTGAGAGGCATCTGCACTGTACTTTGTGTTAGCAGGAATATATAAATATATGGAAAATACCAGGCAGGAGAACATCTATGGTTGAGCAGGAATCTACCTCCAGCCCTCTGCTAGCCCACAAATCAAGAGGCGGAAATTCTTCTCTAGGTTTATCTGATTCCTTTCCTTGCCCACAGTTGCAGACGTATTGATGCTGCTATTAAAGTGGTCAGAAATTTCCACAGCTTCCCCACTCTCCTCATCAACACGTTCCACATTTGACCCAAAGTGTAGCAGATGCCTGAAGTTGATTAAAGAAAAGGCACAGTCTCCCCGCGTCATGCATTTCACATTCCCCTATGGAAAAAGGAATGCATGTGTGCCTTCTCAAGCCACCAATACCAGCTGAGAAACGACAGGTGAGTGTGAATGATTTAGTAATGTGTTCCTCAATTTCTCTTCTGTAAATACTCAGGGGCATATTAGGCATTGTGTTTTATTTCCCCTCTTTGCAGAGGGTTTGTGAACAGGTACGTGGGAGAGGAAGCGAGGGAAAAAAAAAAACAGGACAGGTGGCCCAGTACAAGGGCTTACTCTTGCAATCCCAGCACTTTGGGAGATTGAGGCTGGAGGACCACTTGAGCCCAGGAGTTTGAGAACAGTCTGGGCAACATAATGAGATCCTGTCTCTAGAAAACATTAAAAAATTAGCCGAGAGTGGTGGCATACCTGTGGTCCCAGCTACTCAGGAGGCTGAGGTGGGAGGATTGCTTGAGCCCAGGAGTTTGAGGCTGCAGAGAGCCATGATTTCATCACTCTAGCCTGGGTGACAGAGTAAGACACTGTCTCAAAAAAAAAAAAAAAGGTAAAAGAAAACCAGAGGTTTCTGAGGACAGGTTAGAAATTTATTTACTTTCTAGTTATTTATATATTTACTCATTTGATCATATATTTGTGTATGTATTTATTTATTGCCTCATTCTAAAAAGAAATTTGAAGCAGCAAATGATATTAGCATCATGTCAATATAAAAATAGAAAATCAGAGGGAAAGAAATAAAAATAAGATAAGGGAAAGTGTGGTATTTCAATAACATGCAATAATGCCTTATACATTTTGGTAGCATTCTGCCAAAATATTTTTACAGGCAGATTTTAAAAATCCAGAATGGGTTTGGTTCTCAGAAATCCATTAAAAAGGGGAAAACAAAGTATGTCACACAATTTACATCAGATTACAAAGCAGATCAGCTAGCTATTTAAGAGAGACATTTTTTTCTCAGCTAGCCTCTGAGAAATTTTTTCCCTCTATTCTCAACTGTGGGCAACACCACCCCTAACAATAAATTCGACAGCCAATTTGGGGGTCAGTGGCTTATAAATTCTCTCAAAATAAACAGATAGCAATGATAAAGCCCAGCCTAAGACAGGAGGTGTGTTAGGCATAGAAGCAATGCAGAGGCTAAACAATGCTGTGCAGGTAGAGGGGGTGCAAACAGAGGAAGAGAGAGGAAATGAGTGCAGTAGGTGTCCAGGGCAGAATTACATCTTCCATATGCTTGAGGAGGAGGAAGAAGCCTAGAGAGACCCGTAACCTTGCCGCCATCCTCTTCCTCAGGCCTGTCCTAACACTGCTGAGTCCTAGTCTTGTTGCAGGCAAAAAATACTATAATAAAAGGTCAAGAGGCTGGGCACGGTGGCTCACACCTATAATTCCAACACTTGGGAGGCCAAGGCAGGAGGATTACTTGACCCCAGGAGTTCGAGACTACTCTGGGCAACATAAGGAGACTTCCTCTCTACAAAAGTAAAATAAAAGTTAGGCAGGCGTGGTGGTGCACACCTGTGGTCCCAGCTACTTGGGAGGCTGAGATGGAAGGATCTCTTGGGTCCAGGATGTTGGGGCTGAAGTGAGCCATGATCACGCCACTGCACTCCAGTCTAGGCAATAGAGCCCGACCCTGTCTCTAACCAACTAAATAAATAAATAAATAAATTGAACAGTCAAGAAAACAGGAAGATACCTGGAATTTATATGAAAACCCAGGAGGAAGGGTATAAGTGAATATCCATTAGTTAAATAACCTTGGTGTCCAAGAAGAACTGTGCTGATACACAGGGCTTCCTTACATTTTTCTGATATATGTCGTCCGGTGCCTTGCACAAAACAGACAGTGCTCACAGCCAGACCAGCTAGGAGGCCTCAGCTGCTATGGGCCCCACCTGGCTGCTCCCCGGAGACCAGTACTGTGACACCATCATTATGTGGTGCTGTAGAAAGTCTTGCTACTGGAAAGACTCCTCCTGACTGAAACTGCCCTTGCAAAGATTATGACAGTGAGATAAGTCGGGCCTAGACTCACTTTATCTTGCTTCTAGCCTCACAGCCTGGCTGCCCTCACTCATCCTTGGGCATAGGCCAAGCTACCCAGGGGAGGAATTTGTAGTTTAAAGCAAGGATGATAATAGTCTCACCCTGAAGCTAACTCTTCCTTGTTGAGAGGCTGAAATCACATTTGTAAGACTAATGAAGAATCACAAGATTAGGATTCTGGCAGGGGCCTGAATTCTGCTAAAATGTGGGCATAATTTCTATCATCCCTTACTGCACAGGAGTCACCTGGCCAGAGGTCACAAGGTTTGTGACTTTCTCAATTGCTCATATAAATGACATCACTATTACAGAACATAAGATTGATCTTTTCAGATGTTTTTCAGACTGACCCCACCCAGACTTGTGATTCATGACTCAACCAGTCCTGTGCCCCCCAACTCCCCACCCAGAGGGAGACTCAGTGTATAAGGACCATTTCTCACACATCTATGATTCCCAACCAATCACAGCACTCGTTACCTAGTCCCCTGCCCACCAAACTATCATTGAAAAACCCTAACCTCTGAGTCTTCAGGAGACTGATTTGAATAATAACCCTGTCTTCCACATGGGCGGCCTCACGTGAATTCAATTCTTGCTTTACTGCAAGATCGCAGTCTCAGTGAACGGGTTTTGTCTGGGCAGCACACAGGAATAACCCATTACGTGATTACACAACCACTGAACAAGAAGACTTGAGTTCAAGCCCACCTTTGGTCAGCCTTTTTCCCTAAGAAGAGCACAGTCAAAGTACAGAACACTGTGGAAAACAGAAGAAAGAGAAAAATAATGGAGCCATTTGGGAGATAGTATTTATACTGAACCTTCAAAAAACAAAACATATGTCATTTTTTACTAAGCAAGCAACACTGCTCCTCAAGGAAAGAGAGCTTTATCTATCCTCATAATCTCTGTGCCCACTTCTACGCTGGCCTAGCATAGAATAGATGCTCAGTGCTATGATTTAACAAATGTTCACTGAATGCTAATCAAGCTCTACCTGATTTAAATGGTCACCCAGATGATGTCCTGTGGCAGATTCTGGAGATGCTGCAGGCAGATTTAGCATCATGGGTGACATCTGCAGTTGCCCAGGCCCCTCTCTTAGCATCGTGGGTGACATCTGCAGTTACCCAGGCCCCTAGCTTAGAAGGCCCTGTGCTTTGTTTAGTGACCCGCTGATGCCATCTTGAAATTTTTGTTAATTTGTGAACAAGAGGCCTGCATTTTCATTTTGCACTGACCCCACAAATTATTCAGGCATCCCTGGCTGTAGCTTTTCTGTTTGCCACTAGACACTATCAGTTCCTGTGAAAGTACTGACAGGATGTTTCCGGGTTTTTGACAGGTAGCCATTTTCCAAATAGAACAGGCATCCTATAAATTGCCTGTACAATAAAAGACAGCCTGACATAAAAATGTGTTGCTTAGATTAGACAAAGTCTTCTTGCAATAGTCCCACAACCCTGGACGGAATCTTTAGATGATGAAGCAAAGCCTAAATGCTTTACAATTTTCCCACCACGAGTTTTTTCCCATTGTGTACCCTTCCTTGTCTTCCACCCAAACCTAAGGAGAATTCCCAAAAATGTCACCCTCCTTATTGTTTTAGAAGGATAGATCATCTTTCCACACCCATAACTGATTGCAAGCTCCCTGAGAGAAGAGCTGCATTTTCTATCCTTTTGCATCCCACACTGCTAAGGGTCGTATATTACACACAGAGATCAATCAATAACACTAAGATATTACAATTACATCCCTTTGCATATTAAAAACACATTTATATAACTTGTCTCCTATGATGATTGCAATAACCCCATGGGCTTTTCATGGTAAGTATTTATTCTCTTTATCCAGATGAGGAAACCAAAGATTAGAGCAATGTTAGTAACTGTCTCTACCTATGCTCATGACTTCTAGATCCAGGTTTGTAATTCTGAAATGGGAAAAGAAAATCCCTTACTTTCTATGTATTTATGTATTCATTTATTTGTTCATGTATTTATTAAACCCTTGACCTAGATATCCACCCCTTTCTGGAAGCTCCACTTGAATGGCTAAATGGCAGGCCCCACTCAACACCTGCCAAACCAAATGTATTATTTTCCGCCCTCTCTCTGCCCCACCTTGCTTAAACCTGCTCTTCTGAGAGTCTGTTTGTTTGATAATATCATCACCTTCCTCCTAATTGCCCAAGCCAGATACCTAACCATCATTCTCCACCCCACCCTTACTCTAATTTACCAGTTGCAATGGAGGTCCAAATTCTGCCGATCGTTTTCTGTTAGGAAGCCAGAGCCTAGCACAGGATCTGGCACATGGTAGTGTCTTCATATGTTTTGGTTAAACTAAATTAAGTAGTCTTGGACAGCACTGGTAGCCAAAGTGACTTCCCAGGCCATTACTCTGGCTTCTTTCCTGGCTGGAGAAGAATCAGTGCTCCTGGATCTTATCTGTCACCCACCTCTTTCATAGGTGGAGGCCAGGTGAGAAAGCCTGAGAAAGGAAACCTATCTCCCCCAGCACATGTAGATTCCGGAGGAGGAAGAAATCATCTCACACAAATGTCTCTGCCTTGCACTTCCAGGCCCTTTCACTTTTGTTTTCTAACTCTTTGGTTGTTGTTGCTGTTGTTTGATGTTGACATTTCTCTTCACGCCAGCTTCACTACCTGCAAAGTGATGGAGAAGTCTGGCCATCCTGCAGTCCCAAGATGCCCCCATGTCTAGGAGTTTGCAGACAAGGCAGACCAGACATATCTGCCAAAGGGGGGAAATCCCAAGTGATGGCCACAGAAATAATAAAAGTAAAAATAAAAATAAAGTAGTAAAAGAAAGCAAACATATTCTACCCTGTGACATCCAAAAAGTTTAAGGCCCAAGGATAGAATATGTTTGCTTTCTTTTGCTATTTTTTATTGATTCTTTTCCAGTCTGTTTATATTTTTCTATTTAAAATTCTCTCTCTCTCTCTCTCTCTCTCTCTCTCACACACACACACACACACACACACACAGTCACTTACAGAACCTGCTGAAGCAATGAAACTAACAATCAAGGAAACTAACAATCAACAAAACAAACTTGCCTATAACCTATAGGTAGTAACTTACCTACTTTCTTCTAGGGCAGAAGACGTGTGAGAACTTTAGTGTTTAGTTTTGGGCTACTCTCTGGCCCCTGTGTGTCACCTAGGCCCTCCTCTCCCTGGATGTTTAGAAGGCAATCTAACAGTAAACAGAAGCAGGGCAGGGATGGTGGCAGATCCCTCTAATGCAAAGCCAAGAACCCACGAAATATCCCCATAGTGAAGAAAAGATTATCCTAAGCTCTTGGCACTGAGAATGAGACATTAAATTATACGAAGTACAGGGGTCCCCACATGAAGCTGGGGAAAGGGCTTGAAGCCTTCAAGTATTAGCAGATATAGAAGAGAAAATACATGTGGAAGGGACTTGGCCAAAGTCAGATGGTGAAAGAGAAACACGAGACAGATTCTAGTGCTCCATCCCAACACTTGGAAGATACCCAAGGTGGCCCAAAAATGAGCAGTAAGCATCAGAGCTCAGAGTTTAAAATCAGCACAAAGTGCATGGCATTTGCTTCCTTAGAATGCCAAAATGCGCTGCACTGGGCTTCTGTAACTTCTTTCTAGGGAACATCGGGAAACACACACAAGCTATACTTTTCATGCAGCAAAGTTCACAGTGAAACCCAAGGAAGGCAACAACTAAAATCCTTAAACCACAATTTAATTTGGAGGTTATGGAGGAGCACGTGTGGCATTACAGAGACTGTAGTACAAGGAGGCAGCATTTTGACAACTCTGAGCCTAGGGCCTGGTACATCGTGAGTCCTCAATGCATGCCAGCTCTCTGTCTCTCCTTCATTGCAGGGGACCTGACTTTCTCAGCCAGCATCCAGTCTATCAAGTGAAGCAATTGGCTGTTCTGGCCAAGAGGGTTTACAACACCTTTTTGTCATTGAAAGCAGAGTGGGAAGAGGCCATTTGTGGACTGTTTTGAGAGGGCAACAACGGGGATAATTTTTCGGCATGCATTGAAGGAGACCCACACGTTTTGGTATTTCAGTGTTGCAGTGACCTACACTGTAGCCAATGGGAAAAGAACAGTGCTGAAATCTGTACCTTATATTGTGAACTTTGAGTAATATCAAGAGGCTAAATTATCTGCAGGAATGAGGCTGCATCAGAGAGTGACACCAAAATGGATTAAAAGAGACGCAGAAGAAAATAATCTGAATAAACTCAGAACAGAGACACACCTTTTACCTCCTCCAGGCTTAAAGGTTCATCAGTACTTTATGAAGAGCGAACACCAGTATTATCCCTGTTTTGCAGAATGCATTGTATCATGTGTTATATACAAATAGCAAATAAATATATGATATATATTTATATTATATAGTTTAATATATACTTAAAATATATATTTGAAGGATATCTGAATATAGCATGTATAAATTATGCTGGCACAAATTATGAATGGAAATTCATTCTATGGAGTGGTTTCTGTTTGGCCTAACTATTCTCTCTCTACAGAACACCTTGAGGTATTACTAAGGAGTGGTACCTGAGGCCCGCTTGAGGACTGAACTCAAGATGTGGATACTCAGAGAAAATAAACAAGGAACAAACAGTCCAGAATTCTCTTTACCTGGGCCCTGCCTGTCTCATACCCACACATAATGCTGGGCGTGACAAAGCATTATGGAATCAAAGGCTTCAAGAAAGCAACACCTGTGCAGAGTCACCTGGCAGCAAGAAATAATGACACCTGCTCTTCTTCCAATGAGCCTGAGCCTAAAGTTCCTTGAACAACATTACCTCATTAATACTCCATGGGTAGGGTAGGGGGTACTGGCAGGGTCAGGGAGGGAGACCAAAAAGTATTTATTCTTAGATTTTGAGCTGAACAGCAAGAAAGAGGCCCAATGAGGGTAGTTTTCATTCTTTTTCTTGTTTTGTTTGTTTTTGAGACGGAGTCTTGCTCTGTCACCCAGCCTGGTGTGCAATGGCACAATCTCAGCTCATTGCAACCTCTGCCTCCCAAATTCAAGCAATTCTCCTGCCTCTGCCTCCTAAGAAGCTGGGATTACAGGCACCTGCAATCATGCCTGGCTAATTTTTTATATTTTTGTAGAGACAGGGTTTCACCGTTATGGCCAGGCTGGCCTCGAACTCCTGACCTCAGGTGATCTGCCCACTTTGGTCTCCCGAAGTGCTGAGATTACAGGCTTGAGCCACCGCACCTGGCCCATTCTCTTTCTAAGAGCTAATGATTAAAGCGATAATGATAACCAAAATGCATAGGACGTTGTGAGATGGAAGAGTTAAGTGACTTGTGAGACAAAGTATGGAAGTGTAGTAAACCAGGAGCATAGTTCACAGTACCTACCTCATGGTGCCATGGAGTCATTTATAGTTTGATAAAATAAAGCCTATGTTTTTCCCGAATGGGTCTGGAACAAAGTTCCATTGCAGCAGCTGACCAACTTACTGTCTTACTAATTCACAGGTTTTCTCACTACATTAATTAGCAGCACAATAAGCTATCCATTTGGGTCCCCTTCAGAAACCATGATTAGAAGCCATCTCCACAAAGCCCTAAGGCCAAGGCACCATAACCATCCTCCAGCCTTGCTGCCTATTGTAGTACTGATGCCCCAGTTGCCTCTGACCCCCACAACCCCAGAATCCCATCATTGCTAATGCTGCTGGGGAGCTCAGGTCAGTGGTAGCACCTCTCACTGTCAGCCCTGCTCTACAGAGGACAACAGCTTTCTGAGCTTCTCAGCATATCAGTGCCCCTCACCCTTTGTGAAGGAAATGTCCTCTGTGCCCTCCTGGGTTCTCAAACTCACATGATAAAACCATCCCAATATTCTCTCTTCCCTGAGACCTCTGATCCCTTCCTCAATCCTATGCCGTTAACAGTTCTGGCAGCTCCAGCTAATTCATTGAAGGCCATCATTTTGATCAAACTTTAAGGAGCTATCCCAGCAGTGTTCCAGAACCACCGCCAGCACCTTCTGCTAGAATGTTGAACTTTCAAAAGAAAGTGTTCCCACATTAAAAAGCATTTTCCTATACAGCTTGATATTTCACTTTACCATCCCATTTCAACACTCAGCCGCCCTGCCAGATGGCCTGATATTCTGAAAAACCACACGTTCCCCTACTTCCTACCGATACATATTAGCAACTCATTCAGCGTGCAACAGACACAGATGATCTGCAGCCCAATTGGACTGTGTTCAGACACAACCCAGATTGGCCTGGAGGGAATGAGAGTAACAGGGCCATATCATTAAGAAGGCCAAGTGTACCTTCTGGCTAGAAAAGAAAAACTGGCTCAAAGAAGTATATACTGGATTGTGAACAAGAGTAAAGGATGGTAGGAGTGAACAGAGAAAGAGGGAAGAAAATACAATGACATATTTGTTTGGCTGCCATGATAGGTGACGAGGGTTCAGTCCCTCTGAGACCTTCTCAGGAGACTTACAGGATGCATCTCAGAACTGTTTCCGAAGGAAGAAGAGTGTGAAGCATTAATCCAGGCTCCCCTCTGGTTAAGGGTGGCCCTGACCACAGTAAATTTCCTGCACCAGCAGGCTGTATCTATGCACGTGCAGAGCAAGTTCCCAAGGAAAACTCAACAGGGCAGAAGACAGAGGCACACGAGGTAGACCACAGGCAAAGCACCATCCCATTGCATGTGAGAGATGATGGTCAAAGCTGGAGTGGGCGTTGATGGGAGAGAGGATTCTGAAGTGGGGCACAGGGTATCCAGCATCGTCGCCATTACCTTCTCTAGCATCATCCAACGGTCCACTCTCATCCTCAGCTTACTCCTCCTCTCTTGAAAGTCTGACACTCACTTGTCTTTGAACCCCTTCTGCACTTGGTTTCCAAGTACTGCTCTTTTCTGATGTTTCACTCACCTTCCGTATCTTCCTTCTCACCTTCCTTGACTGATTCTTTCTCTTCCCAACCTCTGTTGTTGAAGTGCTGTAGGTCTCTATCCTGAGAACTTTAGATTTTTATCAGGACTCATTTCCCAGTGTTATGGGATCAAATACAATCCATAAACTGCAGAATCTCAATTTTGTATCTCCATCCCACACTCCCCCAAACTTCAGATTCAACCATGTGTCTATGCAACACCTCAAACTTGACACATCTACAACAAAACTATTGAGTTTCCTGTCACCACACACACACACACACACACACACACACAATCTACTTTCTTCTTCAGTCGCCTCTAGCTGTAAATTACACCACAGTTCATAAGGTTTCACAGGTCAAAACCTCAAGATTGTCTTGGAAGTCTTTCATTTCCACCCACTCCCCATAATCTTACAAAATGTATCTTGAATCTGACCTCTGCGTATTACCTCCACTACCATCTGGTCCAAGCAGCCATCACCTCTTGGGGAGCACAGCAAAAGCCTTCTCACGGCTGGCTCCCAGCTGTCAATCCTCTATACAGCAGCCATGGGATCTGGTGAGATATGAATTGGTTCAGATCATTATTCTGCTCTAAATTCCATCACACTCAGAATAAAACCCACACCCCTTTCCATGGCTGGCAAAGTCATTCACGACCTGCTGTGGCCAGTTTCTCCCCAGCATCTTGTTATCTCTCTAATGCTCACTCCACTCCTCCTGGCTCTTGTTATCTCTCTAATGCTCACTCCACTCCTCCTGGTCTCCTTGCTCTTTCCGCCTCAGGACATTGGCACTTGCTCTTTCTTCAGTGTGAAATTATTTTTCTTTCATTCTACCTTTTGCTTTTGAGACACCCCTTTCTCTTTCTTCATAGCATTTAACATTACCTATGTAAATATGTAATGTTTAGTATAGGTAATGTATAATTTATTTATTTTTCATAAGATCCATGGGGAGAGGAGGAATACTTTTTATACCACTGTATTTCCGGCACAAAAAAACAGTAATTGTCACATAGGAAGCACTCAGTTACAAGGAGACCACAGAATCTATACATGATTGAAACAAGATGAGAATAGAAACTATATGATCACGAGGAGGAGCAGCACAATTTTTAAACAATGTAAAAGATAAAGACTTACTATCAGAATCAATAGAAAGGTGAAAGGAAACTGGCAGAAGTTAGAAATAAAACATTAGAGGAAAAAAATGCAAAGAAACAAAGAGTTCATTTGAAAATACGAAGATCTAAGAATCGGAAAGCTTTTAACATCAGAAGGGAGTCGTAAAATATTCTACATTTCAGCTCAATGTCTAGGAGTGTTTCAAAGGTGTCTGTGACTAAGCACTCTGGGTCTTTGAATAATACATTGCAGTTGTGGCACGTCATGGTTGAAAAATGCTTCCATGTGCATTATTTCATTTGACCCTCCAAATGACCTTATTGGATTCATCAAACAAGTCTCCCATTCTCATTACATGCTTATGAAAACAGAGGTTTCTGCAAGCTGAGAACCTAGGCCAAGAGGTCTGGCAGCAGCTGCTAGGAGGGAAAGATGGGATTTGCCAACAAGCTTTTTAACTCTGAAGTCTAGGCATTTACACCATGCTTTGCCATTTCAAACAACTGTGATGATTTTTGAAAAGTAAGCACACTTAAATTGCTGTCAGAGAAAAATAATTCTCGCTCAATGAAAAGTCTATCTTTATATGGAACTTGAAAAATAATTCTCGCTCAATGAAACGTCTGTCTTTACACAGAACTTTTTAAGATGATCTTTCCTGCCAGTATCTACGTTTGCCACAAGAGGGCTGACTATGGCTTAATTTTGCCCTTGTCAAAAAAGAAGCTATTTTCACAGCTGACACTTTAAAGTTCTCATCAATTTGGAAATTTGCCACTCTCGACGTTCTATATCCCTGGCTAAGTCAGTAATTAATTCATACAGCTTATTTTTCAGTCATTCTATTAAACGGACTTACCATGATTTGGTCTTTTTCTTATGAATATTTTTTTATCTTCTGCTTCCATATTTCAAGCTGAGCAGCTACAAATATATATTTGCATGATGTTAGCAGAATACATTTTTCCCTTAATTATATGTAAATATATTAAATGATTCATTTTCTATCTTTTAGCAATTCTTTGTACAAAGAGAGAATATACTGAATTTCTCAGGAAAAGACCGAGGTGCTATCAAGAAGATGCACAGCTGGCTAGGTGTGGTGGCTCACACCTGTAATCCCAGCACTTTGGGAGGCCAAAGGGGGTAGATCACCTGAGGTCAGAGGTTCAAGACCAGGCTGGCCAGCATGGTGAGGCTCTATCTCTACTAAAAATACAAAAATTAGCTGGGTGTGAAGGCAGAACCCAGGACACAGAGGTTGCATTGAGCCAAGTTCACACCATTGTACTCCAAACTGGGTGACAGAGCTAGACTCTGTCTCAAAAAAAAAAAAAAAAAAAAAAAACCCACAAAAAGCCAGGTGTGGTGTTGTGCACCTGTAATCCTAGCTATTAGGGAGGCTGAGGCATGAGAATTGCTTGAACCTGGGAGTTGGAGGTTGTAGTGAGCCGAGATCACACCGCTGTCCTCCTGCCTGAACAACAGAGTGAGAATCCGTCTAAAAAAAACCAAAAACACACACGGCCATTCTGAGTATAAACTATACTCTCACCTTGCTCTTCACTTGAATTTATAATAAAAAGTATTTTCTTCACTTTAAGGTGAAAACTTGATTAAAACAATCTTGCATATAGCAAATAGCTATGCAGAGAAAGGTTTTTCATGCTTTCATTCAGATGGTAACTTTTTAAAAATAACATTCCTGGCCGGGCGTGGTGGCTCACATCTGTAATCCCAGCACTTTGGGAGGCCCAGGAGAGCAGATCATGAAGTCAGGAGATCAAGACCATCCTGGCTAACACGGTGGAACCCCTTCTCTACTGAAAATACAAAAAATTAGCCAGGTGTGGTGGTATGTGCCCGTAGTCCCAGCTAGTCGGGAGGCTGAGGCAGGAGAATCACTTGAACCCAGGAGGCGAAAGTTGCAGTGAGCCAAGATTGCACCACTGCACTCCAGCCTGGGGGACAGAGTGAGACTCCATCTCAAAAAAAAAAAAAAAAAAAAAGATAAAAGAAATAACTTTCCCCTGGTTAGTTTGAAAGATGTATATCCAAACTAAACTCTTACTATATGTAAACTGCCAATTGATGTGGGCCTGATGGGTCTAGATTCTGATAAGCCTCTTAAATGACATATTGAAGAGCATTACTGTTTCTTAATGATCATGGTTTTCAGATTTCCGGATTTAACCAAGGGCTGAATCACAAGCAGCACAAGCTTTCCTTTCTATTGCTGGCCAGGGCCACCCATCAATGGACTTGGTCTTGTTTTCAATGACTGCCTGTTACCTACCTGATATTGCTGGTTCTCCTTTGTGACTTTTCTGATAGCTGCAAAGAACAAGTAAATTAGATGGAGCAATCTCTGCTTCTCACTGTAGCCAAAGTAAGTCATGCCTTCGATGTAGGGTGGATTAAGTAGAGGTTAACAAACTTTTAAGAAGAGATAACTGCGATTATGGAAGATTGAGGAACTGTTACCAAATAACTAAATAGAATGTGGAAAATCAAATGAGTGAAGGAAGAGCCGTAGCCTAAGGCTTATGGAAGAATATACATAAAAGGACAAAAACAGAAAATCATATAGGTTTACATATGTAGACATTTCTGTATGCATCCACACATGCATCACTAAATTATATAATTTTTCCAGGGGTTTTGAAATCTTTTCCTCTTTACGTGAGAACAGCTGAATATGTGCTTCTCTACCCAGAATGCTATACAATGGAAATTAAATTATTATCAAACACAATTTTTACTCATGTTTACTATGGTCATATTTTAGACCTCTACAATTTTGAAGTACTGAAGTTATTCAAGAGTAAAATCTAAATATTTTAAAGATCTGGCATTTTCAAAGGAAAATAAATTTCATGTGATTTAACAACATGAACAATAATGACCACGCTTATCAATTTTAGGATAAGCTTTTTTTTCACATTTTAATTCATCAGAAATTTGCAATTATCTTACCAAAAATGGCATTTTGCAATTAAAATTGGCAATATTTTTGCTCTTTCTCAGCACTCTCAATGCTGAAAAAGAAATAATGATGTGTCTCAGAATTTATGCTTTCTTAAATGTGATGAAATACAGCATTAGAAAAGGCACCAAAAATGTTAGTGATGAGATGAGCTCTTGAAACAGCAGCCTGTCCCAAGGAGAATGTAGACTTTTGGTAGATGATAACTGCGTGCAGTTGAGTAAGGTCTAATTGAACGTCTCAACTGATCTCTTATTCTGTGACTTACTACCAAATGACCGTTGTGACTTGCTACTACCACTCCAGTGATCCACTCAGTCGTACCAAGTATGTACAAGTCTGCCTCAACAACAATATTCCAGGTTTTGTGTTTTAAGTTCTTCCACTTTCCTCACTCTTACCCCAGTACTTGGTAAGCACTTAAGATACTTTACCTATTCAATGATCTTTGTCTCCTAACCCTCAAGCTTAGTATTAACTAATGTTTACTAATCTCTGTGCACAAGGCACTGCTATCAGCACCATGAGAAGATTGCAAATGAAGAAGCCGAGTTTTAGAGAGATTAGGAGATTAGAAAAGTTGTTCTGTCAACCGAAACCCCAATCTATCTATAGTTGGACTTCTAAACTCGGTTGATAATATCTGCTCTCAATAAACATTAGCTAATTCGTAACTAATGTGGTTCCTTGTCAGATACTACTACCTGTATTTTTTCTCATTTAGTTCTAAAAACAACTTTTTAAACTCTCATATTACTATTACTATTTTATATATGTAATTACTATTTTATTTCCAGTTTAGGAAGAAGAAAATGAGTTTAGAAATATCAATGAACAAGTGGAAGGTTGAAGTAGATTTTCACCCAGCAGCTAACTCCTCATTTTTAACTGCCCTTCACCATGAAAAACTAACAAACATCTCTTACGGCTAGTTTTTCTATTAGTCAAACGTGTATATTCGGGCCAGGCACAGTGGCTCTCACCTGTAATCCCAGCACTTTGGGAGGCTGAGGAGGGTGTATTGCGAGGTCAGGAGTTCGAGACCAGCCTGGCCAAGGTGGTGAAACCCTGTCTCTACTAAAAACATAAAAAATTAGCCAGGGGTAGTGGCGCACACCTGTAGTCTCAGCTACTCAGGAGGCTGAGGCAGGAGAATCACTTGAACCTGGGAGGCAGAGGTTGCAGTGAGCTGAGATTGTGCTACTGAACTCCAGCCTGGGCCATAGAGTGAGACTCCATCTCAAAATATATGCGTGTGTGTGTGTGTGTGTGTGTATGTGTGTGTGTGTGTATTTATATACACACATATATATGTATTTGTATTCAAGTTTTCAAAAAAACTGCTTTCTATATCAAATTTTGTGATGTCATGATGATGATAGCACTTTAGAAGCAGAGATGGACGAGGACACATGTCAGCTTATTTGTTTCTCTTGGTTGAAGTCTCCTGAGCACCAGCCCATCAAAGAAAATGCTCAGGTTGGTGTTTCTCTAACAGGGATTGGGGTGGATCCAGGGAGGCCTGCTGTATGGGGGAATTAAGTTTCTTTCCCTGACCCAGTTTGCACACCCTGGCTGCACCTGTGACATGAAAAATGCAGGGGCCTCCATCAGGAGAGTATTCTTGGCAATACCCAGTGGTCTCAGAGTTATTTGGCATACTCTCAGATAGCTGACATCCAAACAAGTGATCTGATTTTCAGTAAGGTAATTACCAAGCAAACCCAAATGGTCCAGAGACTTACGCAGCGTGTTACAACACATTGAACAAACGGCACACCTGAGCAGGCTTATTGTCAGTTTAAAAAAAAAAACTGTTCACTGTAATCAAAAGAATATGTCAAAATTATTCCTTTATTTGTGTACAGGCTTAAATCTCCTACTCTAAAACCACATTTTAAATATTTGCTCACTCATTTTTAAAGCACTGTGGATCTTGAAAGTAGTTTTTATTGTTATTGTTGTTTCTGATGAAAAGATATAGATATATAGGTATATTTAGAATTAGCCAGCAGGACTCAGTTTAGATGATCTCAATTTTGTTGGCAACATCCAAAGCATCATAATCAGGAACCAGTTAAACATATGTCTTCTTCTCTACATCAGACCTAATCAGGAAGTTGACCTTGGCCACATCAGTGTCATAGAGCTTCTTCACAGCCTGTTTGATCTGGTGTTTGTTGGCTTTAACATCCACAATGTACACAAGTGTGTTGTGTCTTCTGTCTTCCTCGTGGCAGACTCAGTGGTCAGCAGACACGTGAGGACAGCACAGTGGTCAGCGGACACGTGAGGACAGCACAGTGGTCAGGTGTGTTTCTCCTGAGGCCTCTCTTCCAAGGATATTTGGGCTGCCTCCAGAGTCACAGTGTCTTGAGCCACCAGAAGACGGTGACGGGAGCATCTTCTTTTTTTGTGGCTGTGGACACCTTTCAACACTGCCTTCTTGGCCTTCAGAGCCTTTGCAATGGCTTTGGCTTTACAAGGGGCAGGAGGTTTCTTATTTGCCTTCAGCGCCATCTTGTGAAAAGGGTGTTTTGTTTTTGCTTTTGTTTTTATACCTATATGTGTAGTCAGGAACATTCCCACAACAGTATGATCTAGGTTTACAACTTCCCATCCGGAAATCACCTCTTGCCCAAGGAGACCCAAGGCTGGAAATCTTTTGCCTCGTCACCAAGCACTCCTATTTGGAGGAATTGGGCTGAAATGTCTTACCCATGTTTTTATCACAGAGCATTCTTCCAGCTTTTTTACATGGACATAATAGAAAGAAAAAATATAGTTATTTCAGAGAGTGATGGAGAATGGTTATTCTTTTTTCATCAGTGATCACAAACCCCATGACACTGAAGAATTCATTGACTAGTCAGTGATCATACTTGGGAAATTTTCAGAACACTTTGCTGAAGTCAATCAACTTAGAAATGGTATCTAATTCTAGAACCACTGTGCCAGTGTGGAGAAATGTATTATTCATATATGTGAGTTTCCCAGAAGTAAATTTTAAAGTAATTCTATAATATAAAATCATATCAAAATTCAAGGTGCTGATTTTCTTTTTAGAAAAAGCAATTCTCTCTCTCTCTCAGACAATGCTTTTCAATTCACTTAGTCATTTCATGCCTCATTTCCTCCCACTCATTAGTTAACTATATATTCATTGAGTCTCCTATATGCCAGACATTGTAGCCTAGATCTAGACTCTGAGGATAGGACAGAAAAAAAAAAGATGGAAATTTTTTTCAAGTGGGAAAGAGTATATGACAAACAAATGCATAAGTTAAACATATATGGTATATCAGATAGTGATAGATGCTATGAAAAATGAAACAGGAAAGAAAATAAGGAATACCTGGACCCATGGGACATGAAAGGTGCTCTTGTATATGGTATGTTTGTTTCCACCAAAACTCAGGTTGCAATTTGATCCCCAATATGGTGGTGTTGGGAGGTGGGTTGCATTGGGAGGTGTTTGGTTCATGGGGGAGGATCCCTCGTGTATGGCTTGGTGCCCTTCTAGCAGTAGTGAATGCATTCTTGCTCCAGCAAGACTGGATTCGGTCTTGCAGAAATAGATGATATCAGTTCTTCCTGGAACAGATTCATTCACACGAGACTGGGTTATTATAAAGCAAGATTCCTCTTCCTTTCTGGTCTCTCTGTGTACACATGGAGAAAAGGGAGGCCCTTTCTTCATCGTGTTTTGATCCCACACATGACCTCTACCAGAAGCCAAGCAGATGCTGGTACCAGGCCTCTTGTGCTTCCCAGCATACAGAACCCTGAGGTAAACAAACCTTTTTTACAATGAATTACCCAGCCTCAGGTATTCTGTTACAGCAACACAAAATGGACTAAAACAGAAGGTACTGCAATGTTAAAGAGGGTCATCAGAGATTTTTCCTAACAAGAAGACATTTGGGAAAAGTAATAATACAGTGAGGGAATGAGCAATGTAGATATCTGAGGGAATGCATTACAAGCAGAGAGGAAAGGAAATGCAAAGTCCCTGTGGTGCAAGGATGTCTGGTACGTTCCAGGAAGAGCCACGTGGCCAGGAGAGCTAGAACAGAGTGAGCAAAGGGGAGGAATAGGAAGCCAGAGCACATTAGGCCTTTCGGGCTATGATGAGAACATGAGCTGCAAGCATTAGACTTAGCACAGTTGTTGTCAGCAGAGCAACTTGATCTCACTTGCATTTTAAAAAGATTGTGCTCACTTCTGTGTGGAAATTAGGCTATAGGAGAGCATAAGCCCAAAGTTTACTTATCAAAGAACAAGTAGAAGACTATTGCAATAATCCAGGCAAAAAAAAAAAATACTACAGCTTGCATTATAATAAGACTGATCAATGCTGCTGGATTCCAGATATATTCTTGAGATAGAGTAAACAGAATTTTATTGGAATTAATATGAAACATGAAGGAAGCCAAAAATGACTTCACAATTTT
Organism: Cheracebus regulus; assembly: GCA_963574635.1. Taxonomy (NCBI): domain Eukaryota; kingdom Metazoa; phylum Chordata; class Mammalia; order Primates; family Pitheciidae; genus Cheracebus; species Cheracebus regulus. Next base: position 49,612 of record CAUYQU010078839.1, read on the forward strand.
GTCTTAAAAAACTAGAGGATGGAGTTGGCCTTTGCTAAGTACGGAGGACAGTGGGAGAGGCAAGTTTGCTAAGCAAAGGTATGGGGGAGACACTGTGGCAACTAGGAGTTCAGATCAGGACATGCTGAGTGTGAGCTAGATACCAAAGTGGAGATGTTGAGTAAGGACTTGGTTATATAAATGTGGAGTGCAGTGCATACATCTGCCCAGGAAATAGAATGCTGGGACCCTGAGTGCCATCAGCATAGAGATGGTATTTTAACTCTTGAGATGGGGTGAGATCATCAAGGGGTGAGCCTCCAAAATTCAACACCAAAACAATGACGAGGAGCCACAGAGAGACTGAGGTAGAGTGGTCAGTGACCTGGGAACATGAGAAGGAGTGGACAACTCTGTAAAACACCACTGAGAAGTCCTGTGAGATGAGGACATGCAGTTGACCACTGGAGCCATGACATTGAGGCCACCGATGACATTGATAAGAGTCTTTTCTTCTAAAGAGAATCAAGGGAAAGGAATTGAAACTGAGGGTACAGAGAATCTTTCGGAAGCATCACTCTAAAGGGCAGCAAGGGAGATTTTCTTCTTATTATTATTGTACTTTAAGTTCTGGGATACATGTGCAGAATGTACAGGTTTGTTCTACAGTGCTACAGTGGTTCACTGCACCTATCAACCTGTCATTTACATTAGGCATTTCTCCTAATGCTATCCCTCCCCTGGTCCCCTAACCTCTGACAGGACCCAGTGTGTGATGTTCCCCTCCCTGTGTCCATGTGTTCTCATTGTTCAACTCCCACTTATGAGTGAGAACATGTGGTGTTTGGTTTTCTGTTCTTGTGTTAGTTTGCTAAGAATAATGGTTTCCAGCTTCATCCATGCCCCTGCAAACGACATGACCTCATCCTTTTTTATGGCTGCATAGCATTCCATGTTGTATATGTGCCACATTTTCTTTATCCAAAGGGAGACTTTAAGTCACATACAATAAAATTCACCAATTCTAGCTGTAGCATTCAATTAGTTTTGACAAATGTATATACCTGTTTAAGCACCACCACAATAAAAATATTGAATATTTTCTTGATTTTGTTCTGTTTTATTGAGACAGGGTTTCATTCTGTCACCCAGACTGGAGTGCAGTGGCACAATCATGGCTCACTGCAGCTTTGACCTCCTGGGCTCAAGCCATCCTCCTACCTCAGCCTCCTGAGTAGCTGAGACCACAAATGTGCACGCCATGTCTGGCTAATGTTGGGGTGTTTTTGTTTTTGTTTTCTAGAGATGGGTTTCACCATGTTGCCCAGGCTGGTGTTGAACTCCTGGGCTCAAATGATCCTCCCACCTCAGCCTCCCAAAGTGTTGGGATTACAGGCATGAGCCACCATGCCTGACCTAGAATATTTTCATTACCTCAAAAACGTCTTTTATGCTCTTTCCAGTTAAACAGCTTCTCACCCCCAGCCCCAGATCCAGGCAACTACTGGTTTGCTTTTTGTCACTATAGGGTCAGATGTGATTTTTAGAGCTTCACATAAATGGAATCATGCAGAATATAATCTTTTGTGTCTGGTTCATTTCACTCAGTATAATGTTTCTGAGCATCATCCGAGTTGATATATTTATTAATCACTACTTTTTTTGTATTGCTGAGTAGTGTTCCATTGGATGGAGACACCATAGTTTGTTAATCCAGGTACCTGCTAATGAATTTTTGAATGTTTTCCGATTTAAGCATTTATGAATAAAGCTGCTATAAACATTTGTGCTTAAGTCCTATCCTTTGTGAATATTTGCTTTTATCCAACAGAGAATTTTTGTTTAAGATCAAAGGAATTTGGGAGTTACAATGACAGTTGCTGTGGTGATGAGATTCTGAATTTGTCATGATATCTTGGTCCTGCGCTGATATACCTACCTCCTTGACAAATAAGCATAGTTCAGCTGTAGTCATTTAATATTCCACTCTAGTGAAATATCATGAGACTACTATCCTTGCTTTCAAGTGGCGTATAGTCTAGTGAAGAAAACAAAAGTGGAAATAAATTGGACAAGCGTATACTCCTTAACAGGTTGAACAGTAAACTGAAGGAAGTCTTTGTACAGAGAGATCAAAACTGGTTGCAACTATAAGTTGGCTCAAGAAAATGTTTATGTATAATGATGATATGAGCTATATTGTGTTAAAGAATGAATATATCAGTGCTAAAGAAAAGTCAGGCATGCTTATGATGTATTTCTAACCCTGAAGAGTATCATCAATCTGATTATCAGCTGTAACCACCATGCTCCTGGGTGCATTACTTGCAAAGCCGGTCTCCTCATGACTTTAGTAACCAACTACCAGCTTGTGATTGGAGAAGCTTAGCTTGTGTTGCTTCTGGTACAGCCTGATTTGCCTTTTGCATGATCTGTGATAACTTTTCTAACTTTCTATGCCACCATTTCTCCCTTTGAAAAATGTAATCAGCCATATCTGAGTGAGACTAATGAAGTATCATGGGATGTATTATACTTCATAATGACAAAGTGTGTTTACTGACAGTAAAATATTAGCATGAAAATGTGAGTTTCCCTGTGCTCCCCAAACTTTGACTATTTGTGTGTCTATCTATGTATCTATGTCTCTCTCTCTCTCTCTCTTCGTGTATGTCTGTGTGTGTCTGTGTCTGTGTGTGTGTGTGTGTGTGTGTGTGTGTGTCTGTGTGTCTGTGTGTGTGTATGAAACCCTATTTCTTCTAACCTGCTAGGAATAGATGGGCCAGATATTCTGAGGAAGAAAAGAGCAGTCCTTGATCTCTGGGAGCTGGCCTGGCACTTGCAGTCGGGCACAGGTGTGGTTAGGAGCTGGCCGAGCACACACTGGTGGGCCATAGTGTCTCCTGCCTCCTGCTGATCATGAACAATCTCACAGACACTGACATCGGACATGGTCACTCTGGGGCCATGATAAAGTGAGACAAAACAAGATGACTTCACAATTTTATCTAATAAAAGACAAAAATATAGTTACTGTGTGATCCATAAAACAGCAAACATCCTCCTTCCTGGTGAGTATGATCAACTGCCACTTCTTCACAGCTTTATCCTCAGTCTAGATTATCTTCCCCACAGATAAGACTTACTCAGACACCCAGTTACAGAACTATACTCTCTCTGACAGCAGCCACTCTAGAACAAAGTCCTGTTTCTTTAGATCCTCCTCAAAATCATCCAAAGTCTAGATTCTATAAGTCATTTTAACCCCTTCATATTGACACATCCCACAGATCTCCATAGTACATGTTTTTCCTCATCGCAGTGAGGAATCAACCCAACTTGTCTAACTACAGCTGTAGCCTGGTGGTCTCTGATTAAAAGGTCACTGATAATACATTTGTGCCAGACATTTCAGTAAGAAAAAGAGAGGCAGACCTTAAGCTGCTACATCTCTCAGAGTAACTGTGAGGTCTGTTTCCGAGGATACAACGAAGAAACTGAGGCCAGCACCAAAATAATCCAATGCAAGAGAATTTATTCAGGCTCCCGGGTGAGGTTCTGCGGTCCTGACAGGAGGGGCCGGAGAAGTCGCACAGACTCCT